>JANAVB010006397.1:11509536-11689536 GCA_029216955.1 Iris pallida | reverse complement strand
AGTTTTGTTTCAAAATCTTCAAATGTCATCTTTTTCTATTCAGTTTTAGCTCAACCAATCACATTTTTTAATATATAATTTTATAATTTTGAATGTTTAGGTTTTTGTTTGCTAAATTAGAACAAAGATGGTCATTTTCCAATATATTTGATTTTTTTTTGGATGGTTTTGGCAAGAATTAAATCCATCAAGAAAAATCCAACCCAATCGAAATAACGATCAGAGTTTAATATGCTTCAATCCGGTTCGGTTTGTGTGAAAAGTTACTCTATTTGATTGATTTGTGTGAAAACAATATTTTCTTAGACCGCGTGGGAGGACCGACGCTTGAACCGACGTCACGTGTCAGCCCCCATTGATCGAAGTCATTTAAACGAAGATAGCATGAGAATGTTTTTTTGGATCCCACATTCCAGCCAATAGAAAGGTGACACATGGCAGTTCGGTTTCAGCCGCCATGTCTCCCTTGATTTATTTGGACTTTTCCATTCAGTTTTCTCAAAATTTATTCTATTTGATCCGACCCAATCGAATGCTCACCTAGCCTCATTTGGTTATGGGAAAGGAAAGGCGTGGAAATCAATTCCCTGATTTTTCTTCCTTTGAAAATTTACAATTTATATCATTTTTTTTTTGTTTTTGTTTAAAAATGTCAACGAATTTGAAAGAGAAAATAAATACTAGGGTATGCTTGGATTGAGAGGGACAAAAATAAGCAGAGTTAAGTGGAGTTAAAATGTTAAATGATGGAGAGTTAAATGAGGAGTAATATAGTTAATACATAAAACCTTATTTGGATTTGGGCCTCGTTTGGTTCACGGAATGGAAAGGAAAAGAAACTGATTCCTTGGTATTTCTTTTCCTTTAGGAAATTATAATTCCTATAAACTTTCCTTTCCGGTGTTTGGAAATATCAAGATTATAGTCGGAATATATCTTTAATTTTTATTATAGTGTTTGGTGTTTGTAAGGAAATGAAACAAAATCAAGTCAATTTTTCAAAAATACCCTCGTGCTAATAAAAATAATTATTACTTAGAAATATTTTTGTTTAGAAGATATTATGGATAAAAATGGTAAATAATATTATGAACATGGATATTTTTGTCAAAACTTTTTGTAATAAATGCGAAAAAGTTGGAGGAAAAGTGATTCCTTAGATAAATGGAGGAACCACTTTCCCCCGTATTTTTCTACCTCTTGGGAATCATTTTCCCTTTCCAACAACTTTCCTTTGGCTCCCAAACATAGGAAAGGAATCACTTTCCTGTGAGAGGAGGATTAATAAAAATATAATAATTACTAAAATAACCTTATTACATATGTCATAAAATTAAATTTGATTGCAATTTTAATTAGAACTTGCAAAAATATCTTCACAAATTAGAAAGGTAGGGAGTAACATGTTGAAAACAAGAAAAAATAGATTTTGTTTTTGATATTTTATAGAACAAATAAGAGATATTTATGACTTTTAAAACAAAACTTCTCAATCCTCATAGTTAACCCTCCGAATTAGGGGGTTAAAAATTGGACAAAAGATGATGAAATAAATACTCACTTAACCCTTCCTTCTAAATTTCCACCATTAAATCAAGTATGAATTTATTTCTCTCTCACTCGACTTTTTCTCACTTAACTCTGTTAACCCTTAGGTCTCGTTTGGTTCACGGAATGGAAGAGAAAGAAAATCAATTCCTTGTCATTTCCTTTCCTTTGAATTTTTTTTAATTTTCTTTGATTTTTCTTTCCGATTTTTGGAAATGTCAAAAAATTTGGAAAGAAAAGTGAATACTTCAATGTAAGAAAGTGATTCCTTATTTGATGGATGGAATCATTTTTTTTATTCTAATTTTTCTTCCATTAGAAATTTTTTTCTTTTTTTTCTCAATTTCTTTGATATTCAAACCTAAAAAAAGTAATTATTTTTCTTTTTCAATCCGAAGATTCCGCGAACTAAAGGAGGCCTTAATCCGAGCAGAAGCTTAAAAAATTGGGAAAGTGAATACGGAACCCATACTTGGCCCCAAGAAGTGCGTGTTTCCTCTGTTCAAGCGCCGCACTTTTTTCTGGTGAACTCATTTGTTGATTCGGCTCCATCAACACTTTTCTACAGTCTGAAACTCTGAACCCTCGTTTAATGACTATCAGAGTGAAAGAAGCTGCAGAAGGAGAACATGGCTGACGAAAGGTTGAGAAGACAGAATATATATATTATATATATTTTGACGTTTTCTCGTACAAGTCCTT
This sequence comes from Iris pallida, assembly GCA_029216955.1. Lineage (NCBI taxonomy): Eukaryota > Viridiplantae > Streptophyta > Magnoliopsida > Asparagales > Iridaceae > Iris > Iris pallida. The sequence continues at coordinate 11,687,286 of JANAVB010006397.1, read as the reverse complement.
TACTTTTTCTTTTTCTTTTTTTGTATAAGTCCTTTATGCTTCCTCTATTTTCACTTAAGGATCTGTTTGGTAAATCGTAAGTGTAAAAAAATTTGGATTTGAACTTTCAAGGATGGAATAAGGATATAAATCCATCCACTTTCTTGTTCTTCTAATAGGGGACGAATGTGTTTGGTTGGAATAGAAAAGTAAAAAGTGGGAAATGAAAATTAAACAAATATGTTTGGTTGAAATATGATGTGAAAAGTGAAAGTCGAAGAGTATTATTTAATAATAGTAAATAATGATTAATTCACATAATAATTTAATAAATTAAATAATTAGTTTAATAAATTAAGATAATTAATAGAGGAAAAGTAGACAAATATGTTTGGTTGAGAAAGAAAAATAAAAACTGGAAGAGTATATTGTAAATATTATAAAAGTAGCAAAGTATAATTAATTTACATACAATTTAAAAAATTAAATAATTAATTTAATAAATTAATATAATAATTACTATTCTAGTTATAATAATTAACTAATTATATAGTAAAATAAAAAATTATCTCAAACATATTCGGTCCAAAAAATTACTTAATTAATCTATTAATTTATTTTTAATTATCTATGTATTAGTTTATTAAAAAAGAGAGCAAAACCAATGTAATTCATCCACATCCAGTCGGCCAAACTGGATGTGGCAGCCCAGAAAAAGGCCAGCATTTCCAGCCGACATGAATATAAATCTGTCAGAAGAGCAACTTTCATGTTCCCTTTCCCAAGCATACCAAACAGCAGAAATCAAGTCCCAAGCTTCAAATCCACTGAAGTGTGAATCATTTTCCTCACTTCCACTTTACCAAACACGTCCTAAGACTTAGGGCTTGTTTGGTTGGAGAATTTTACTATTTGGATTTGGATTTGAAAATCCTCCAAATCCAAATCATGGATTTTACTATTCAAATCCAACTCCAAATCCAACTCCAACCAAACATAGGATTTGGTTTTATGATTAATAATTAATAATTAACGATTAATAATTAATAACTATAAATTAAATAATTAATAATTAACGATTAATAATAGTAATTATAAATTAAATAATAATTAATAATTAATTAATTAATAAATTAATTAATATTATTATGATTAGTAAATTATTAAATTAAATTATTATAAAATATGATTATAATTGTGATTAAAATATTATTAATTAAGATTATAATAAAATAGTTATTAATAAATTATTAATTAATATTATAATAATACTAATAAATTATTAATATGATTACAACAAAATTAACTAATTAACTAATTTTTTAATTAATAAATATTTTTAACGAAATTATTAAAGATTAACTAATTTTTTATTTACTAATTTTTAACAAAATTATTAAATAATAAATATTTTAACGAAATTATTAAAGAATAATTATTATCTTCCTCCAAAATCCAACCAAATTCAAGTTTTGGATTTTGTCATACTTTCCATATCCAAATCCATCTCCAACCAAACATAGGATTCCATGGATTTGTCTCCAAATCCATAAAAATCCAAATCCCACCTCCAAATACGGTTTACCAAACGGACCCTTACTGAAAAGTAAAACAGATACCACCTTCAATAAATAATTCCAGATACAGCCTTACCGATATACTAATTACACTGATCATTCCTCCATTTAGAAAGAAAAAATTTAAAAATATAAATAGTTAGTGCTATAACTTTTTATTTAAGATCATATAATAAATATAAAACATGAGGATTGACAGTATAATTAGTTTAAAAGTAGGAATAGTTAGTATAAATAATCAATTTTTTTTCTTCAGATAAGTCAACCCACACGACCATCATAAATTTATAATCAACTCTAATCTACCCTAACTTAAAAATTTTTGTTCCATCCTTATCCTAAGACAATTAGGCAAAGACTAATATCCCTACTTTTCTTTTCTTGATTTTTTTTTTTGTACTCATGTTGCTATTGCTAACTTGGAATTTCATATGGTAACATAATGGGTCATGGTGTAACCGGTCCGGTCCGGGCCGGCCCACGGTCCAGGGGTGGCGGGCCTGACCGGGTTCGGGCCGGTCCAGGACCGGCCCACATATAATTTCGGTCCGGGCTAAGCCCGGCCCGGTTGATTTGCACGTAGCCCAGCCCGGCCCATTGAACCGGGGCTATTGGGGTTGGGCCGGTCCGGGCCTAGGCCGGTTCGGGCCGGTTCAGGCCGGGTTGACCGGACCGGCCCGAATTTTTGGATTTTTTTTTTTTTTTTTTTTTTTACAGTTTTTTGTTTAATTTTGTTTTTTAATATTTTTTTTTTGTATTTTAATTTTAAAATTTTTTAACTTAAATGTTTATAAAAAAAATATTTATAAAATGTTTATACAAAATATGTTTAAAAAATATTTATAAAATGTTTATAATTTTATGTTTATACAATTGTTTATAAAATGTTTATACAAAATATGATAAAATGTTTATAAAATGTTTTCTTTTTAATAAAAATGTTTATAAAATGTTTTTACAAAATATGTATTTTCTTTTTAAAACCATTTTAAAAACCATGTAAAAGTAATCATTTTCTTTTGTATTTTAATTTTTAAAATTTGTAACTTAAATGTTTATAAAATATTTATACAAAATATTTATAAGAGTAATGTTTATACAAATATATACAAATGTTTATACCAATATTACAAATGTTTATAAAAATTTATAAAAATTTTAAAAAAACATTTCTCCCTCTTCCTTTATCCGGGCTTGGGACCGGCAAATGCTTGTTTGGCATAGGCGGAGTTAAAAAATATTTTTTTTTAAGTAAAAAATAGTTTTTGAAAGTATAAGTTAAAAAATTTGAATAATATAAGTTAAATTAAAAAAATTGAATAGTATAAGTAAAAAAAAAATAGTTTTTGAAAGTATAAGTTAAAATTTAAAATTGAAATGTATAAGTTTAAATGTACATACCTGATACCTTGCACCGTAGCCTCATTGTTGTTCGCCTTCATGCAATGAAAGCGATTCCAAATCCAGCTCGTGGATGTCATGATCTTCTCCATATTTCTGGTTTTGTGTTCTTTTATCGGCAGCCAACCAATCTTGTACGCACACGATCACTTCCAAAATATCGGGCTTCAAGCGGCTCCTCCTATCGCTCAACATCCTCGAACTTGCACTAAAACAGGACTCCGATGCTACCGTCGACACCGGAACCATCAGTAGATCACGTGCTATGTTAGAAAGCACAGGAAATCTCTTGTCGTGTCTCTTCCACCATTCTAGAACGGCGAAGTGATCTGGAGTCTCATCTTCGTCTTGATAAGAGTTAAGGTAAGCAGACAACTCTTGAATAGGTTGGGAAGATTGCTTTTGTTTCTTCCTTTGTAGTATGCGACCGGCTGCTGATAGCTTAGACGCCAAGCCGGAGCTACTACTAGCCCTCCCCTGAGTTGGTCGGGTCGACGTTGCTCCTTCTTCGTACAGTATAACTAACCTGTCCAAAGCCACTTTAACTTCTGCCTTCATGTCAGTAACGTCTATACCCATATATTCTCCATATCCTTCTAATAAAACCTCTACGCCATCCAATTTGATTGTAGGATCAAATATGGAAGCCAAACAATATAAAAGAGGTACTTCACCCCAATATTTTCTGAATTTGGCTTCCATATTTCTCACCGCAATTTCAAAATTTGGATAATCTCTATATTTAGAAAATAAATAAGACATGTTACAAAGTTCACGTAAAGCTAAGCAAGATGTGGGATAATAAACACAAGAAAGAGTTAATGTAGCATTATAAAAAACTTCTAAAAATTCACAAACACTTTCAGCTGCTAACCAATCATCATCAGTAACCTGATAGTCAAAGGTGACATCCGAAGTACAATAATATGAAATAGCACTCTTAAATGGAATTGCAGATTTCAACATCAAGTAGGTGGAGTTCCACCTAGTTGGTATATCCTTCACAAATCTTCTAAAAGTCATACCAAAATGTGCGCAAGCGCATGCAAAACTTTGTTGTCTACTTGGAGACGAGTTTAGGTGGAGCAAGCATTGTCGCAGAGTATCTAAATGGGGTTCAAAAAATTTTAAACATTCTTTAACAACTAAGTTAATTATATGGCAAGCACACCTAACATGCATAAGTCTACCTTCTAAAATAGGCTTAAAAATTACTGACAAAGAAGACATAGCAGCATTGTTGTTTGATGCATTGTCCAAAGAGACAGAAATTTTTTTTGCGTGAATATCATATTCACGCACGTGTCTTGAAATCTCACTTGAAATTACAGCTCCCGTGTGAGGACATTCTATAAGTTTAAGAGAGATGATGCGTTTTTGCAACATCCATTGTGCATCTACATAGTGTGCAGTAATACAAATATAAGCATAACTCCATTTAGTAGTCCAAATATCAGAAGTAATAGCCAACTTACTAATATTTTGAAATTCCGCTTTCAACGCGGCTTTCTGCTCGTTGAAGAGACGAATTGCCTCCTTTCGAGTTTGTTGCCTACTCACTTTAGTAAAGGAGGGGTTTAGAGAAAGTGATACATAATCTCGTAAAGAATCGCTTTCACCCGTCGTGAAAGGAAGCTCGTCACGAATAATATGTTTAGTTAACTCGGTTTTATGCCGAGCAGCTGAGTAAGTAAAGTTACCAATTGAAGAACCGGTGGCGCCGAAGCTTATTTGGGTTTGGGACGCTTGAAGTGTGTCCTTCCCGTAGCAAGTATCGTAGTGTCTGGATATGGTCCCGGTGCCACCGCCCTTCTTCCATGCGTACTGGTTGCAACATTTCTTGCATTGCGTCTTGTACGGTTTCGGTTCCCCCTTGGCATCTAAAACCAAAGAACCATCAGGATTAGTTTCAAAAATTAAAGTAAAATAATCCCAATACTTAGACCTTTTTTTCTTTTCAGGACGTTGGGTTGTACTAGCGACTTCCGGAGGAGATTGTTGGCACCCCTCCGGAATCGGATGAGTCGCAACTTCCTCAGGTGGAATTTCAGTACCGTCAAAAAAAGAACTAAAATAGTGGTATGTCTGTCCAGCAAGATCAGGTGGGTTTGAACCTTCACCAGCCATATATAAAATAAAATAAAGTAAACTACGTTAGAAGAAAGTAAGAGATTGAGAGGAAGATCGGAAAGCCGTAGAGCCGGAATGGAGTTGGAAGCGAGATCGGGAAGCCGTAGAGCACCGGGGAGGGAAAGTCGTAGAACACCAGAGCACCGTAGAGAGATGTAGAGAATTTGTGAGGAATGAGTTGTGTATGAAAAATGGGATTTTTGGGCTATTTATAGGAATTTTTTGGGATTATTTTGGTAATTTTAGGCCAAAAAAGACCAAAATACCCCTCCCAACGTTTTAATAACGGCTATATGGGAGGGGTATTTTGGTAAAAGAACCCCCCCCCCTCCCAACGGTCAAAAGTTAAAAAAAAAAAAAAAAAAAAAAAATCAAAAATTACAACGGTCGGCTCAGGCTGGACCGGTCCCAGCGGGCCGGGCCGGGCCGGTCCAACCGGGCCGGGCCTGTTTAATATAAAAAAAAAAAAAAAAAAAATGACCGGTCCGGGCCGGGCCGGGCTCGGGCTGTGGGGGGGGGGGGGGGGGGGGGCCCGACCCGAACCGAGTACACATGGGGGGCCGGGCCGGTTCGGGCCCACGGCGGGCCGGTCCGGGCTTACAGGGGGGCGGGCCGGTCCGGTCCACGGGCGGGCCCGGGCCGAACCGGCCCAGTGAACAACTCGAATAATGGGTAAGACGAAATATTGATATCATGACTATATTTAAAGAATACATGCTCCGAGACACACATAACTTATTTCTTTAAGGTGGTGATAATTGTTCATATTCAAATCGAATTTTGTTACCAAATTGAAGTAACATGTCACCTTCAAGATACAACAAAACAACCATAATATGTTGGATTATAATTTTGAAAATTACCCGATAAAAATAAATTCTTTCAGAACTATTTTGTACAACTAAAATTATAGGAGGGAGAAAATATTCTCACTAACCATCATTAGTTTCTCTATGTAAATTCGGCTTATTTGTTTATAATCAATGTATTTTCCAAGAGTTCTTAGCAACTCATTATAGAATTATTAGGTTCATAATGAACTATCATTCACTAATAAATATGCAACTCATTACGAAATTATTAGGTTCACATTAATGAATGTTCGTTTATATGCAACTCATTACAGAATTATTAGGTTCATATGAACTTGCGTTCACTAATAAATATTCTTACAAAAAAAATAGTCTTTCCTAACATTGAATAGATTCATTGGTTCATCTAAACTTTCTCTCACAATTTGTAATTTAATAATTATGTATGTACCAGTTGAATCCCTATGTTGGGGTTAATGATCATGCTGGAATTTCCTTTTTTTTTTCCTTCTCCAGAAAAACTATTCTAGAGAGCTATAACTCGGAGAATTAGGAAGATTTGAAAAATATTAATAATTATTAAGGGACTTATGTATAATTTATTATCTCTTAGGGAGTTGTATGAAAAAATCTCATACTATAACATTTATTATTATATATTTCTTATAGAGAGACAACACGAGCTTTGCCAGAGAGAGAAAGTAAAGGTTTCATTCTCCTCCAATCCAATCCAAACTACAGGAAGTCATCCCTACTTCCATTTGGGATTTCATTTCAACTGGTGTGCTTCTCTGCAGTTGCGCGAAGTCTACTTCCTACTTTGATGTGGAAAGGTTGGTAGACTAATTTTTTTTAAAAATTTTCTCGCAGAAAAAAGAAAAAAAAAGTTGAGATTTTTATGCATTGTTGAAGCCTCTAGGCTTCATTCCTCAGTGTGGGTCTCACAGAAAATCTACCAAATCAATCAAAGTACAAGCTTTTTTCATCTGGGTGCTGTCAAAAATGGAATTTTTTTCCTGTTTTTTTTTTTTAGATTTTCCTATCAAAGTCCGTTCTTCTAATGGTGAACCTTTGTTCTTAGCAGCAAAAGATGAAATTTTTATGCATTTATCTATGTTTCCTTCCATTTTCTGAGTAGAAAAATCTGGCAAATAAATAAATAAAATTCCAGTTTTTTTCTCTCCCTATGGTGGTGAGAATGGTTTTTTTTCCCTCTATTTTTTAAATTTTATTTTGACAAAATCTGTTCTTTTATTAATAACAAAGATGACATTTTTATACAAATACATTTTCACTTTCTTTTCTGAATGTTGGTCTTATAGAAAATATGCCAAATCAATAAGCAATGCAATTTTTTTTTTTCCATCTGGGTATTGCCAAAAATGTATATTTTTTATTATTATCAATGTATGTTCTTTTTTCCAATGCTTCACACGACGGGACATGTGGCTTTCTTGATTCTTGACCCAGTAAAAAAGTCAATATGTTAGTCAAGATTGGATCTAAATCTCCATTCTTGTCACATGGGTTTCTTAGGGAAAATGCTAATATTGTTGCTCCAATGGCAAATTTGATATGGCTTGAGAATGTGCAATATGATTGCAATGTGTTTGCTAATATGTCTCTGAAGAAATTTACCATTCTCACTTGTTGCGCTTTTAAAGCTCTATTTTTTCGGCTGGTAAACACCCCAATTCACTGTCCAATCTGTGCAGAGTAATGAACTTTAGACCTACAAAGCTATGGCTACGTTGGTCCCCGGTGTCCTCGTCAAGCTCCTCCAGCATATGAACACCGACGTCAGAGTCGCAGGAGAGCACCGTTCCTCCCTCCTCCAAGTCATCGGCATTGTCCCTGCTCTTGCGGGAGCCGACCTCTACTCCAACCAGGGCTTCTATCTCAAGGTCTCCGATTCCTCTCACGCCACCTATGTGTCCTTGCCCGACGAGCACGAAGAACTCATACTGAGCGACAAGATCCAGTTAGGCCAGTTCATCCATGTCGAGCGGCTCGAGGTGGCCTCCCCCGTTCCCATTCTTCGTGGCGTTAAGACGCTCCCCGGGCGTCACCCTTGTGTTGGGAGCCCCGAAGACATTGTAGCCACACGATCCCAGAATCTCCTTAGTGCCGAGAAATCGCCACCGACCAATGCTTCAAAGGATAACGGTAGCGTCCTTTTAGAGAAGGACAGGAGCCGGTCACTGAGTTTGCTCAATGTGGAGAGACCACGGTTATCGAATGCTTCCAGAGATAGCAACGCCCTAACATTAGAGAAAGAGAGGAACCGGTCAGGGAAGTCGTATAGTAGCAGCAAAGCTGAGGATGTGGGAAAGAAGAAGGCATCATTGAGTAGGTCGAGCTCTTCCCTCTCGAAACAACAGGAAGTCACTCGTGGGAGGTCGAGTTCAGTGAGCGCGAGGTCAATTCCTTCATCGCCTACGAGTTGTTATTCTATGCCAGCATCATTTGACAGGCTCTCCGACGGAGGAAAGCAGCATGGAAAGGTCAAAGGGGGAGAGAAGGTTGCTTCTGCAAAGCTTAATTTGTTGGAAAGGGCTGCGGCTGCTTTGAAGGTGTCCAAAGCTGGAAGAATATCATCAGTTGGGAATTCCATAGCCAGTTTGGTGCCAGGAATTGATATGGGGCCCAAGGGTTTGAGGAAGAGTTGGGAAGGGAGTATGGATACAAAGGGAAGGGATAGTTCTACTCCGAGAGGAGTTAGGACTGAGGCCAAGTCTAAGCCTGAGGCTAAGTCCAAGCCTGAGGCCAGAAGTACATCTGTAAGTTGCTTTTGAGCTTCGTTTCTGGATAAGCATGTTTTAAGTTTATTTGAAGGTTGCATTCATTTCATTTGTACAATAGTTTCAGTTTACTGATGTGTTTAGCGGTTATACAATCTTTCTAGGACATCAAGTGACAACAAATATTTTGGTAGTTGATCCTTTCATGTTAACTAAACTTGTTCTGCGTTAGAAATGCATGCTTAGATGATAATATTAGTAGTAACCTTTCGTCAAGATGCATTTCTTTGGCTGCAGGATCTTTGAAACTGTTTTGTAGAAAGATCCAAGAAAAACTGTTTTTTCAGCTAGCACTCATTTAGATGTATCAATTCTATGGATAGAAAAGAATGTTTCCGAGAAAGAAACCCAAGTACCAGATAGCGTGTTTTGCGTGTGGCAACTATGCGTTCTAAAGTTCAGAAAACATAAGTAGTGTCCAACACACGTCCACAAAGGTATAACATGTTCAAGTATTCAACACAAGCAACATGGGTACATCATAACATAAGCAACATGGGACATCATTTACATCAAACTACTCAACGCGTAAACGCATGAACTTTGTTTTTGTTTAATTTTTTGTTTACTTTGTTTTAGATGGATTATGTCACATCTATGATTCTGTAAGGTATGCAAGCAAAAGTATAACATCCAAATTTACAAGGATTATGGACATGCAAAATCATAGTTCTCTAAAAGCAAGCGTTTCATAAAGTGTTTTGGGTGGTTATGCAAATCATCTGTTCAGAATGTTATAGGAAAATTATGCTAATCACTTGATCTATACAAAGAATGGCAGCAAGAATAATAAGAGAGAACTTTGAGCCTTTTACTAAAGAATGGTATGAGTCCAATGGCTGTTTCCTTGGATATACAAAATGATAAATAGATTGCCGCAATGACAGAGGAGATAGATTGCTTCTTATGTTGTTGGATTTATCTGTTAATGCTAAATGCTAAATGTCAGTGCTAAATAACTTGCAGGTTACTCGAAGACAATCATCTGCAAATGAAAAGGTTTTCACTAAAGAGGAGGTTAAGGTTCACACGACCCCGAAAAATGGCAGCACCAGTGCAACTACAGACGATCCTAATAAGTCAGCAAAACCACGATGTCCATCTCCTCTTTTGAGGAAAGTAACAGAGGTTGCTTCTGTCACTGCAACTTCCGATGATCCTAATAAGTTAAGAAAACAACGATCTCCGTCTCATATTGTCAAGAAGGTACCAGAGGGTTCTAACCCACCAACTTCTGGCAACCTATCTAAGTTTGTCCCCAGTAAAAGATGGACGGATGGCAGCGTTTCCTGGGCATCTTTGCCATCTCGTCTAACAAAACTTGGAAAGGTATAATCCATCTGATATTGTAAATTGATATTTTGTTTGGTTACTATATATTACTTTGGATGATCTTATCTTCTCAAAAGGGACCAACTTTTTACATGGCCAATCTTTGACCGTGGACTTGATTCTATGTTGTTTTTATTATCTGGCTCCATCAGAGAATTCTAATTGGTAACCTCTGATTTTAGGAAGTCATGAAGTATAGGGATGCTGCACAACAGGCTGCTATTCAGGCCATGCAAGAGGCTTCTGCTGCAGAGAGCTTGATTCGATGCTTAAGGTAAATATAAACCAATTTCATACCTGGCTTCTGTTTTGTGTTTTCTCTTGTTAAGACAAAGATGATTGGATGCAAATAACCTATCATTGCACAACAAGTTGCCTTATCAAAAATTTACCTTGACAACATTATGGACCCTTTAATGCAATCTTTCTAATTATTATGTACTTCTAATACGAAACTATGTTGTTAAAGAGGTCGTATAGGGATGGTAGAGTGCCTTTCTTGGTAATGGAAGGAGCAAATGATTCTCAATCTTTTAGGGGTTGTGGAGATTGGGGTGCGTGTGTGTGTTACCCCATCTTAGAAGAGAGGGAGAGGGGGAGGGGAGGGGGGTGGGGATGTGTTTGGAAAGAAATGAAGTGGATGATATGCATTAGGCCTATGTCCGGGTATGTAATATCCCATTGGTTTGCGACATTTTTTGTCGTCTAGCAGATGTAGGACTATATATGGTATATCTCTTACACCCTCCTCAAACTCATAATAGTAGAACAATGTAAGGTTAGCAAGAGGAAAGTACAAATAAAAAACAATTAGACAAAAATCAACTAATTGACACCCTCTCAAACTCACAAGGATTAACCATCGAGAGTTTGTATAGTAGGAATGAGTGTCTTTGAAGTTTGAACTGTATAGATCTTCGTGAAGAAGTCTGCAATCTGCATATGAGAAATCACATGCGGTAGCGAAACGTTCCCAACATACTATTGTCTCACATAGTGACAGTCAATCTTTATGTGTTTTGTCCTCTCATGTACCACATGGTTGTAGGCAATCTGAACAGTACTAGTATTGTCACAATGCAGAGGTGTAAGACTAGAAACAGTAAGACAAATATCAGTAATAAGCCAAGTAATCTTAGAAGTAGTAGCTATAGCCTGATACTCGGCCTTAACACTAGATCTATAAACCACATTCCGCTTCTTTGATTTCGAGGAAATATTCAAAGAATCACCAAGAAACACACATAACCCAATAGTTGATATCCGATCCATGACATTACCCACCTAATCAACGAAGATCCAAGGGCGAAGTAATCGAGAAGGACCAATATCTAGTGTTGATGTCCTATATATAACGAAGACTCTACAAGAGAGCCTATAGTGTCTAGTACGGGACGTAGAAACAAACTGACTCGCGATATGTATAACATAAGGAAGAAATATCAGGAAGTCTAATAGTGAGATAAACCAACATGCCAACTAACTGTCTATACCGAGACAGATTTGGAAGATTATATCCATCATCAGAACGCATCTTGGGGCTCAACTCAAAAGGTGTGCGTGTTGTGTGAGTATCAGTAAACTCTGCTTTATCAATTATCTTCCTAATGAACTTCTGTCGTGAGAAAAGGTATTCACGAGGAGAACGATCAACCTCCAAAGCAAGAAAGTAGAGGACCAAAATTTTCATTTCAAACTGTACATGTACATGCAACTTGACTTTCATAATGTGTGTAGAATCATCATCAGTAATAATCATATCATCAACATATCAGAGAAGTAGTATTCCAAAATGATGTGTGAACAAAGCAGGATAATAAGAACTCGTAGAGAATGCAACAACATGAACAACAATAGTAAATCTGGAGAACAATGTCCGAGGTGCCTGGTTGAGGCCGTATAAGGCCTTGCAGAGATGACATACATGGTCAGTAGAATGAGGTAAACCAAGAGGAGATGTAGACGTTCTCAGATAACTTACCGTGAAGAAACGAATTCTTCACATCTATCCAAGATATAGGCCAAGCACGGACAAAAGCAACAACGAGAAGAGTTCGAATAGTAGTAATCTTTGCAACATGAGTTAAGGTCTCATCGTAATCAACATCATAATGCTAAAAAAAACTACCGACAACTAGCCTAGCCTTGTACCTATCAATTCCACCATCAACCAAAGTCTTGATCTTGTACACCCACTTGCAACTGTAGGATGCGTGTAAGGGTATAAGATCCTATATATATGTATGCTCCCAAGCTCATAACTCCTTAGACATAGTTGTTTGTTACATAGGAATGGTGACAACCTCATGGTATTTTGGGCTCCAGGCTCCTAATGACTAGAAGTAGCAACAAGAAAAGGCTGAAACACATGAGTCAAACGATCATGCGAGCAATGCAGACGTGTGGATCAACGAAAAAGCGAGACAATGGGTGGTACATGATCTATGAGGACAAGTGGTACAATGGAGTGGTACAATATACTCAACAATAATGGTGGGACGATCACGACGCTCGTATAAGTAAATAATAGGAGGACGTGCGAGAGCGGAGGAGGTGTAGAAGGTGGTGATGTGGTCTCAATATCAAGAAAAAAACAAGCTTCTCGTTGTGGATGGTAGTAAGGGGACCGGGGAACATGGTAAAGCATTATATGAAATGTTCCAGAAAAATAACATGACAAAAGATGCGAAGACGTCTAGCAACATGATCATAGCATCTATAGCCCTTGTGCCGAAAACTATATCTGAGAAACACACAAGAGATCCGGAGGATCTAACTCATTCGAAGGTAACTGAACAAATCCGGAGGATCTCACTCATTCGAAGGTAACTGAACAAAACAAGTACAACAAAAGACACGAAATATGGAGTAATCAAAGGTATGTCCATAAAGGTGATAGGGAGACACCATCAAGAACAAGTCAAAATCGAACAAGATTCGAAATCCTGTAGATAAAAACCACACTAGCAAGCAGGCTGTGCAAGAACTAAAAGAGAATGGAACCAAACCGAAAAATCGCATGTTGGGTCGGGTTGGATTTTTTTATGCTCACGGTTCGGTCTCTTCCGGTTCTTTCTAACTTTTTCATTTTCCAATCCGTTTCAAGGTTTAGAAACTAAAAAATATGTTTCGAACCGAACCAGTCCGTGTACTGAAATGACTTTGTCGGTATAAAATTTTGATTGGTCATTGACGATTTGATCATGAGTTTTAGATTCAACTGATAGTGGATTATGACACTTTGTTGGTCATAAAATGGTTAGAAAATGTCTTAACAAATTCAGAACGATATTTGTTTAGTATTGGAATTTTGAGGAACTTTTTCTTATAGGTTTTGGGATAATTTATTTGATGTGTAGAACCGAATAAAAGAACTGAACCGAAACGACGTGTTGGGTTGGTCCGGTTCCGCAGGTTTGGACGGTCATGTCCGGTTCTTAATTTTGGAGGCCTTGGATGTAGAAGAAGTGGGTGCATGTGTTGGTTCATAAGTGGATCAACGACTCATATGCATCCACGTTTCCTCTAGATCAATGGTGGGGATCAAACCAGGAGCTAATCCTTTGGCTATGCTATGAACAAATTGGATCAAACTTGTGTCCGATGCAATCAAGAATCCAAATATTAATATAGAAATTTCTCCATTATCTTCTTTAAAAAATGACGGTTAGGGTTTCTGATCGAACCCTAATCAATAATCACATTCGAAGAAGAAGTGATCTACAAATTTAAGCAAACGTGATCAACAATGAAGAAGAACAGGATCAAGAGCTTGGGCTCGGTCAAGAACTCGAAATCGTGGGTGAAGCAAACCATCTCGAGGTCGGTTGGTGATCAAAAATCTGTGACATGGCTCAATATGCTGTTGACAATGATCGACAAGCCTCGAAAATTATTGGAGGCGACTCGAAGACGATAGGCTTTCGGCAACAACTGGATTGGATCCAAAACGGATCTAGAGCAGAACATGATGGTTAGAAGCTTGATTCGCCGGAGAAGAAGATTCTTTGGCTAGGATTTCCGGTGTTCGGCGACTCGAATCAACATTCCAGGTCAGTAATTCTACTTATAATTATAGGTTTTGGGAATTTGGGAATGTGAATGAGACGAGAATTAGGGTTGAGAGAAGAATTTTGGGATGGGGATGGGGGAGGTAGGGCTCTGATATTATGTCCGGGTATTATGTCAGAGTTTGAAAAGAAATGAAATGGATGTTTGCATTAGGCCTGTGGCCGGGTATATAAACCCCGTCGGTCGACGATAGTCTTGCCGAAGAAATGAAATGGAACGGATGATTTGGCATTAGGCCTATGGCCGGGTATATATACCCATCGGTCAACAACACTCTACCGTCTGGCCGATGTGGGACCATACAGATACTATGTCTCTAACAAGATGGTGGTTGAGTGGGGAGGGAACAGCAAGTGGAAGTTGTCTTTAGTTCAAAAAAAAAAAAAAAACTGTGATAACCTATGTTAGGCAGGTACAAATGAGAATACGAAACAGGCGGAGTTTTGGTGTCCTGCTGTATTTGGAGTCCTTGTTGTGTAAGCTACGTAGACGACATGGATACAATACGATATTGCACCAATCTTGGAGTACTCGTGGTGCCTAGATGATAATATATTAGAATAAAATTCATTGGTGAAAGGATCTTCAAATCTGCTAGAAGAACGACTTCTACCTAAACTAAGCTCTAAATCTAATATTTTAGCTAAAGGCTTTTGAATTCGATGGGTTAGTTGTTATAGTGAAGGGAAGAAAAAAAAGATGTTTCGTGAGCAGAATTACCTTTCTCCTGAGTATAGAATTTTTTAGGTCGCAACACAATGTATAATCATAAATAGGAGTATCTCATGAGCGGAAATGAAGATAATGATTCTAGTATTTGGCACAAGGACTGAAAATATATATAGATTCAGAAGATTGTGAGCAGGGGTTGACTTCCTTAGAACAGGAAAGATAGTTTAACACTAAAGAAGTAACTTGTTCAAGTCACCTGTTTGGAATAAATTCCGACCCTTCTTAATTCAGATAAACTGTGTAAATAACAAAATAAAGGGAAATAAAACTTGGAAGATGAATGGCCCTACTATGCTACTAAGTGCTAGTGAACTCACAAGAGAGAGTATAAAGAAAAGCCACGACAGAGGTACGCAATATACATTAACTCTGTTAAAGAACCTACAACTGCACCAAAGTTTTAGAGTTGTAGTGAAGGTTGAGGGTTATATTATATATATTTATTTTTAACGTGTCCCCGCAGGTCGAAATCCAATTTTGGACCGAAAAATGGATTCACATAGCGGTATATTTCTTTTATAAAATCTTCTCAAATATGCACACCAGATTATATTTGAACCTTCGTGTTAAACTCCATGTACCAAAACAAAACTGAGTTGTAGTGAGGGTTGAGGGTTATATATTTATTATGTTGAACTCGTTCTCTAAAAGGAGTTTGGGTAGTTGTTAGTGTAAAAATAATTGAAGAAGACATGTAAATTTTTCTTGCATCATGCACATGTTCTAAATCTCGAACAGCATTGGTGACTAGAACTTACTAGGTTCTCTTCTAAAGATTTACAGATGTGCATGAACCGACTAGTTAACTAGTTATCCTGCTATACTTTGGTAATTCTTTGTAGCAATGTACTTGTTAAATACATATTTATTTTGTGAATCACTATAAAACCAAGTAGCCCAATTGAATAGGAAGTTTTAAGTTTTGTGAAGATATGCATGCAGAATTAAGTGTAGCTTGTAAACCCTAATGTTTTCTTCTTTTTCCAGTATGTATGCAGAATTAAGTTCCACTGCAAAGGAAGACAACCCTCAACCTGCAGTAGAGCAATTCCTCTCTTTTCATTCCACCCTCACGGACTCCTCCCTCTTCTCCGACTCCCTTCTCAAGTCTTTCTCCCTTTCCTCCCCCGACCAACCACCTGTCGATGCCACCGCCGCCAACCCCGACGACTCCCAAAAGCTCAAGCTCTCCTCTGACAAGCGCACGTTTGCGACATCATGGGTCAATGCTGCCCTCTCCACCGACCTCTCCCCCTTCTCCCTCTACTCGCACCCGAAGTCGACCCTTGCACTCCTCGTAGACTCTCCCCCCGCCAAATCCATGCCTGCTACCAACCCAAAAGATTCCAAATCTCCGCCGGTGAGAAAAGGCAAGCTGCGGACCCCCCAGCCGGTCACCTCGCCCCCGAGGGAGTGGGCCCGCGGGGAGGGGTGGAGGAGGGGGCTGAGCTGGCAAAGGAAATGAAGGAGGCCTCGAAGGATTGGTTCTTGGCGTTTGTCGAGAGGTTCCTTGATGCGGACGCGGGAGAACAGTTGCCCTGGGATCGGGATTCGGTGGCCGGAATGCTGTCTCAGCTGAAGAAGGTGAACGATTGGTTGGACGGCGTCAGGGGAGAGGAAGGGAGCGTCTCCTCCGAGACGGTGGGTAGGATTCGGAAGAAGATTTACGAGTATTTGCTGACTCATGTGGAGTCCGCCGCGGTTGCGTTAGGCGGGGGAGGACCATCGACCATCGGAGAACCGAAGGGCAGGAAAGGATAACTCCCCTTGGTGGTTGTATATAACCTTGCATATTTTTGGGGGAGGGCTCTACTAACTGAGATCCATGAAAGTTACTTGTATGGTTAACAACCCAGATTCTTTCTATTCAGCATTGCCAGCGGTGCCAATGTGGGTACAGAAGTATGAAACTGTAACTTCAATTAATTCATGAAGAAAAGAAGTCGTCTTATAAATCCTTGGCTTTACTAGAAAGAATCTGTTTGATTGCTGAGAATGTTTGAAGGACGCTACTACGTGGACCGCGCTTTTGGTCCGCAGTCCACGTGGCAGTCTCCCATTGGCGGCGGTGGTTCGAGGGACAAATGGGGTTCGGCCACGTAGGTCTGCATCACGTCTGCGGGCAGAAACTGCGGGCCATTTATCATTTCCGATGTTCAAATATTTGGGCATGCACATATGCTAAAACAGAGCAGTCTGAACGTCATTCTATCAATGACAGGCGGGCCACAAGAAACTCCTGACAGGCGTGGGCTGTACGTGGCCCCGCCTGTCATTGCAATCATTTTCATCATGATTGAACTGGCCAGGAATAATCTTGAGTACTTTCTTCTCACATTTTTCTCTTTAGCCTTTGTGCTCTGATCTGCCTTGAGATGATAAAGCGACTACATGCTTTGTTTAAGTAGAGGCTTCTGTATACGAAAGGTGCTCCTCTCTTAAAAGTTTTGGAAAGATGATGACGATGATGATGTTATTATTTTATATACCATACTTGCTCATAACCTTCAAAAAATTTTTTAGGCAATTTCTAAAAATATTCCACATTTTACTCTAGGACAATTCAGTCCTAGGATTGTCAATTTGTTGGCAGTCCTAACATAAAGTTGGCAGTCCTAAAAATTTTAAGTATTAAGATAGACTGTGAACGAAGTTGACAGTCTTCCTTAATGTTAGGACTTGGTAGTCCTAATGGACTGTCCTGAAGTAAAATGTATAATGTCTTTAGATATTATCTTCTTTTTTTACCCCTGTGTGTTCTGACTAATACATACAACAACTAGGGTGAAACCTTTTGGTATGGAGTAATTCTTGTTTATGACGGATGATCGCATTGGGTGAATTGTGACCTCGTATGATTATTTCAGGTGAGCAACGGCCGTTCGCAGTTCTTGCTTATGGGCTAACGGGTCACACTCATTTTTGGAAGAAATAGATTTCGTCGGCTTTTTGACCCTCTATTCGATTAGGAACCGCTTTGAAAGCACTTTTTCGAACATCTGAGCGCTGCCTCGCAGTCGCAGCACATAATCAATAAAAATGAAATTTGTTATGGTTGTAATTATATTCCATTATCACTCTCTCTCCCCCTTCATCGGCTCTTCTTCTTCTAAGGAAATTACTAGGGGCAATACACAAAATAATGATAGGAGCTCACATTTTAGGAGGCAACACACTTGAGTTGAAAATTTATTAGGGGATAACAATCAATTTGTTAGGACAACAGATAATTTTAAATGCCCAAAGTTTTCTTCCTCTCGCACAATTTTTAGTATTTGTACAGAGTACAAAAATAAATGCCCAATCGTAAGGCGAAGGTACTTCTGCGAAGAAGATGGGATGTTGCAGGAGGAGTTCCTCGTTCGGTTCTTTAACAGCTCTAACGAGGATGCATTTTTCTAGATATTCTCGAGGACTTGCATATTACTACGTTTGCAACTTTCTCAGTTATGTCCAAGATTTTACACGTTTTTTCTTTTAAATAGAGCTAGAAAATAGAAATTCCCAATATATGGCGTTCTCAAGCAATGTATTGATGCCATATAATCAACATAGACAAATTCTCCTTGGCTCAATTTTATAATAAGAAGATTAGAATGATATTCATTTTCGTATCCGTTCATGTTTCTAGCAAAGTTTACTGATACCGGTATTATGTTCTTAAATATTTCATAGCATACTGGAATTACAATTTATGATCTTATAAGAAGAAAAAAAATTATGAGAAAACAAAGTGAATGACATACATAGACCAACTGTTTTGGAATTATATTTGATGAAAATAGAGGGGAAAAAGCTTGGTTGGCTTGTAACTTTTGACCAGGTGTGTTCAATCTACTGCACTCTCGGGACTTCCATCTTACATATTTTGAGTTCTGATTTGGTCGAGCCAGCATCTTTTGGTTCATATTTATGGCATTTAATGGTCTATACTTGTGATCCTGATTGGGAGATTACGTTGCACTACATATATACTGTATATACGGATTGGGAGATTACGTTGCACTACATATATACTGTATATAGTGACCGACAACAGCGACGGAAGGAATATGATCCATCGCTGTGTAGCGACGGACGAGCCTGCCCACGAAAAAAAAAATGTGGGCATGAAACTAAAGACCACATTTCGAAGGCGTCAGAATTGACCTGTGACGCCTTAATGACAGATCACTTCTGTCGCTGTAAAATGTAAAACTGCCAGGCACAAAGTAATTTTTCTCATTTCCAAACAAACCAATATTTCGTTTTCCCCTCCTCCGTCTCTGGCGGCTCGGATCCCCTTCTTCTCCCTAACCAGGTGGCCTCCTCCTCGGCCCCCCTCCTCCTCTCCACGCGCAGGAGCGGATCCAGAGGTAGGGTGGGCTGGGAGCCCACCCCATACAAATTTTTTTTTTTGCTTTTTTTTATATGGATTTATCTACTTCTAGCTCATCCAAATTTTTGCCAGCCCATCCCAACTATAATTTCTGGATCCGTCCCTGTCCGTGCGCAACCGCCTCCTCTCGACGACCTAGGAAGAGTGCTTTATATATACACAATTGTCTTCTTCAATCATGGTAAAACCATATTATGCGACGGGATTAAACCGTATACAACACTACCTGGATGATTATTTCAAACCTTAGGTGGATTTCTTGAGCTTGCACACTTTCCGCAGTAAGGGTCTCAAAACCATTGTGTTGGTCGATATAGATTTCCTTATACAGCTAACCCCCATGAAGACTGGCCTCGTGCCAGCGCCTGCCAACCCATCACCGAGTTGTTGGTAAGGGTTGGGTTGCCTCAGACAGCCGCCGAAGCCACTTCGCGGGGACAGGGTTGCCTTGTTGTTGTCGCAAGGAATCCCACCACGTTCGGGGTTAGGGTTAGGGTCAAGGTTTGCTTGTAGGCACTACCCATACCCGTCATGGGGTCGAGACATGTAAGGGCCACCAACGTCATTCCGAACCCTATGGACATGATCGACTAATTTTTAAATAATCGTAGTTGGTCATAGCCCCCTTCGTAGGGCCATGACGGTTGTTGAATAAAGGCACGATTTGGCTTTTGTGCAATTTCTAGGATTAATATGTGGAGATTTTAGGGTTTTTTGATTTTGTGAATCACTTGTATGAATTTACACGTCTTCCCTAATTTTACATAATAAATTAGGATATCTAATAATTGCATGGTAGAAAAATTAATATTTATTAGTTTTGTTGTCTATCATTTGAAGATTTGTGATTTTATGAACTTGTTGAATAGTGTTGGTCCATGAGAGTTGCTTATGCATCAAAATTTTGAGATCGATGTTGTAAATCAACCATGAAATCATAAACTTAGGGATTTCGAGAAGAGAGAATAAATGTAGATTGTGAATTAATCTTGACGTCATAGTTTTGAGCGAATGAGCGAAAACAAGTTAGTGATATACCTTCAACACACAATTGGAATATTCCGGAGCAACAGATCTCCTATGTGAGATGGAGAAAATGAGAGGAAGAATGAGATTGCTTTGGAGACAAGTAATGAAAACTTGTTGCTTCAAAAAAAAAAAATAAAAAAAAAAAAAAGAAAAAGAAAAAAAGTATTGAAAACTTGGGATTCATGTTCTATTTAGGGCAATCTGGTATCCTACCTGACGCACCCAAATATGGACACACTTACGATATTGGATCGGGCCCACATGGCCGGCCACCTAGTAAGACCGGGCCAATCCTAACCATAGAATAAGTAAACCTATCAGCACATCTTCTCACATTTATTTTGAGGTGTCCTTTTCTCCGGCTTGGTAAATGCCAAGAAAAATTCGAACCTGCACCTTCCGCATCGGGACCCCCATTGCTACCACTAGGCCACAACCCACAGACTCTTCTCACATATTCAAGTCGCCTATTCCGTACTGTTGGAAGCATTCTCGCAATTTCGGTTCAAGGTTACATGTACAAAGCCTAACATTTTTTTTTTAAGAGTTGGGATGTGATTAAGAAGATCCCACCAAATTTTAATAAGTGGCGCAACAAAGTTAAAAAAAACATGTCACGCACCTTCTAACCTTCCATAGTCGCAAGTAGAACGTATCACCATCACACACGTGCACCTCCATTGAAAGTTGGAAACACTCATTGAATGAAAAGGTTCAAACATGATGAAGAAAAGCAACCAATGCCATACTTGGGGTCATTTCCAACCCCAACATGCCAGGGCCGGACTTAGTAGGAAGCCCATGAGGCACTTGCCTCAGGCCCAAAAATTTTAGGGGCACCAAAATTTTATTTTTTAGTATATATGTATAACATAGCCCATTCCAATTGAGCCCAGTTCAGTTCTTTGTGTGCAGCAAAGCAAACAAAGGCCTTATAATTGGAATACTTTATTAGGGTTTGTAATTGCTTGCATATCGCCGGTTGTACTTGAGGGACAAGCATTTTTCTTTTTTATATATTCAAAAGAGGACAAGCACTTTCTTCCTATTCTCATTGTTGGCTCCAAGCACTTCCTTAATTCTTTTTCTCCTCCACGTTGCTGATTGCTCCACAGGTGAATTTTTAAAAATAAATTAATAATTTTTTTGTAGGTTTTTTAGAAAGAGAATTAACATACTAAAATCAGTTACTAAAGAGTTTTATAATTTATTAATATATATATTTTTATATAAATTGTTGATTATCTTTATATGTGGTAGACCAATTTATTAAAGGAAAAAAATAATTTTGTCATTTTATTGTATAGTTATTCCTATTAAGATTGAAATCAAGTAATAAAGAAATTGAGAAATAAAATATTTTTATATTTATTGTTGATTGTTTATTTGTTCTTAATTATTATTATTTGTTGAAAAATTATGATAATATCATTTGATTGCATAGCGTTCGTTTCTAGATAAGCAAACGTGCCTCTAATAAGTAAACAATTTGGTAAAAAAAAAATCCGTTTGCAGAACACTACTACAATATAATATGACATGAACATTAAGCTTTGAGGGCACCAATTTTAGAGTTCGCCTCAGGCCTCAAAATCGAAAGTACGGCACTGCAACATGCCTACCATTGCCTAGAAATCTTTCATTGCCAACATACCAACCCAAGGGACAAGTCAGATCAGACCTACCCGACTCAGCGTGACCCCAGTAAAGATTGAGGTCGCATATGATCCTCCTAAATCGGCCTACAATGAGGGTCGAAGGACAACTAAAATTAGCTCTGGATAGAACAATCATGAGCCGACCCTGCCATGTAACGCATGCGAAAATGTTTCCTACAAAACATCATTTTCCATAACATGAGCTTTCTAATTGTTTCCACTGAACTAAATCCACATCTCAAGCTCAGCTTTTTTCCTTGAAGTAGAAGTAGAAAATATTGGCATTTTTCTATGAATCGACGGCATCTCGACCGACTGTCCTAATTGCCATTACATAGTACATCTAATTCCAATGTTTAGTTGGACAAAGATAATGGCCATTACAAGCTTAATTATATTACATCATTTTTTTAAAAATTAATTACATCATAAAACTCATGTAATCACAATTACACTACAACTTAAAACTTACAAATTATTTAACTTTTTAATTTTTATTTATTTATTTTTAATATTTTATTTTTTATTATATTATAAACTCAATTATATTATATGGTAAATCAAACGTTTGAATACAATTGACATTATATATTACATGGTTTGATTATATGTTCCAACCAAACATGATAACGTAAATATAGTTCTATTATATTAGAAATTTAACTACGTTACAAACACAATTACATTAAAATTACAATTACATTACAACGACTCAAACATAACTATAGAATATATGAGAGGAAAAACTGAGCCATGACGGGAACAGTTCACTGCTTGGATGCTTCTTCATGAAATTCCTGGCCTTGTAGAGGCCATGGGAGTTGTAGAGAAGAGGCTTTAACTACAGAAAACATACTTGCAGGTTTTGACGCCCATGGTGATAATAATAGGAAGGAAGGAAGGAAAAAAAAAAGACTGGTAAAGACTGTTGAACAGTTGACACAGAGAAATAACATCTCAAGTTTGTCCTATATATTAATATGATTACTCTCAGTAGGGCCATTTGTCACGCACAAAAGTTTCCAATCACCAAGTCTTATCACACATTTCTTTGATATACGCATTACACAAACATTTCGACGAGTAACCTTAATGTATCGAACTCACCTAGCCAGGATGTACTAATATGTCAACGAGGAACTAAAGATGCTTAATATCGATAAGACTCTCTGTACGTATGAAATATAGAGGTTTATTAATAATACTACTACTACTACTATGTGAGTATGAGATGAGATCTCAGTAGTAAGAATTAGATGCAAAATTATAAAGATCAAGGACATCATAGTCTTCCAACTTGCTAATAGAGTTTGAAACCTTGAATTTACGTATTTCAAAGAAGTTCACTCATAATGTGTCGAAAGACTTGGATGTGGTAGACTGTAACCTAAATTACATACTGTGAACGCAGATTTGGTAGACTACAAGTCCATAACCTCAGCTTACATATGGTGAATAAGTTTACGCATAATGTCGTTCAAGAAGCTGCGTAGATTTGGTACTCTAAGTCTATAACCTAAGCTTTACATAATGTGAATAAGTATATGTATGATGTGTTCAGGAAGTGCAGATTTGGTAGACTAATCTATAACCTAATCTTACATATTTTGCATAAGTTCACAAGACGCAAGCTAATTGTTGACGAGAGTTCCTCAATGAGTTACCGAACAGAAGGAACGAGTCTGGTAGAAAGGAGAAGAAAGGACGTCAAGTCAATTGAATAATGGATTTCGGTGCCCAGGAAAAAGACGTCCGAAAACATGGTATTTGGCCGATCAGCCAAGCCAACCCTACATCAAAACTTTAGACACTAAAAAACCTCAATTCGAACCTAGATGATTCAATAGATGTGACCAATATTGCCAACATTTCTGTAACCAAGGGAGCATTTCTATTACAGGATGTCACTGCACAAAATATCAGAAAGTAAACGAAAATAAGTCCCATGCAATCACATTGTCATGGACAAGTTACTATGGAACTTGGCACACATAAATAAAAATAAAAATAAAGGATCGGCATTAACAATTAAAAATGTCTGCTAGAGCAATTAATCTTAAGGAGCAAATAGCATGAAAGAAAAACCATATGCTATTCATTAGACAATATCAAACTGCATAAAATTAACCATCCAGAATATTTACACCCATAACAAACGACTAACTAATCATGCTGATGACAACTGGCTACGTCAAACTGAAAAAAGATTACAACAAATAGGCGGGAATCGTCAGAAAGTATGCACCTTGCCGCTGAACCGAGCTCAATCTCGGCTGGAATCTGAATTCTCCAGCGACTGCTCCGAAACTGAAGCCAGCCCTTCCATCATCCTAACAATCTCTGCTGTATCGTCGAGATAGTACTTGGCCTTGCTTGGCTTCCTACCGACCGTACAGTCGAAGACCTCCGTAGCTGGAGACAGAGAAGGACCAGCCATTGCTGTACTGATAGCTTCGAACATATCCTCATCGGATCGGTCATCTCCGATACAGAGAACAAAGTCTGGTACTAGGTCCCTCTCTTTCATAGTGGCAAGTAAGCGCTCGGCCACAAGACCCTTGCTGACTCCCTGCATAAATCATATAACGGGTCATCATACGTCGCTTAGCTTCTTCCTTTTAAATTTGGACATCCTTATCACTACGTAGCCTTGTGCAACTCGGCAAACGGAAAATTTTCGGGACGACAAAAGTACGAGTATAAATCAGCTAAGTGCAAATAAAATACGTTAAAAAATTCAGTCAAATATTTGAAAAATGGAAATATTGAGGTTAGAAACTTCACATTCTTAAATATGTTGTCAAATTTGGTTAATCAAACAGGTTCCCAGCACATTTTTTCGTGCCAAATTTTTCAATAATTTATACGGAACGCGTTTAAAACTTCGCATGCTTAAAATTTATGTACTGATTTGGATCTGTCAAAAGCGTATAATACGAGTTTTATTCGGGTGATTGCTAACAAGGCTACGTAGAAAAGTACAAGAAATCTAGTTCCTCAATATTACTACCAAAAGTAACAAAAGCGGAAGGTGTCTACTTAGACTGGGTTTGGGATTGCTTATTGGAGACTGCTTATGCTCTCTTTTTTCTTTCTTGGAAAGCGCACAACTTATCAAAAATAATTGAAAAATCAATTCAAGTTTGGGGCACCTGCTGTCAAAAGTTGCTTTCGCTGCCAGTTTTGGAAAGGCAGCAACAATCCCAACCCGAGCCTTATATTGAAACACAGATGTGCAACAACAATAGTCATCTATGATGCCAGGACACAAATATGATGTGATATGGACAAGGGAATAGAGCCTACTTTGGTGTCCTGGTTTATTTTTGGAGTGTCTCATGTCTGCCATATGCCGACATGGACACGACACCGCACCAATTTGTAGTGTCTCCCTAGACAGTAGTTAATGGACATCACTAGAATCAATGCAGTTATAAAGGATTCGTGTAGCCAACTCAACTCAAGGACTTGAGATAAAGGCTTTCTTTGCATCCGTGTCCCCGGTGTTGGTATTTGTTGTTATGACTATACTCTATGAATCTTTACAGTTCTTAACAAGAGTTTCACTAATTATTATCCATGGATTACTTTAACATTTACATTTGATAGGTTCTCTACCAAATAATGCAAACAGTTGTAAGCAAGTATCAAAAATTTATGAACAATACCAGAGCAATGCACATGACCTCTAATTAAGTTGATCCACTTTCTTCCAACAAAACAGAAGAATATTTATTACTTACATTATTACATATAGAAGGCTTATCAAATCTAATACTTAATTACATTTTATACCAAATGGACACAGCTCAGGTGGTACCTCGTTACTCGTAGTACATTTGTTACTATCTTTGCGGACCCTTCAGTAGGAAGAATGAAATCGCCAATTTTAATTAATTTAGCAAAAGTTTATCAGAAACCTATAAAAATATTTGAATACCAACATACTAATATGTACAAGAAATGATATACACGTCACGGAAAAGAAATGTGTGTAAACAGTATTTCAGGTTGCCGTAGGTTCTAGCTGCAGGAAGGGGAAGAGAAAGATGAGTCAAGAAATGGCTTAGTATTTCAGGTTGTCGTAGTTTAGTCATACGAAGGTGAGCATAATTAGGATTCAATTTGTCCAATATACTAGATGATTTCTGCACCCAAAGGCGGTGAAGCTGAAAGCATCATTTTCACCGATTCGTTATCTCATCTTTCTTCTTTTCATTTCTCGTCTCTCCCATTTTACTCCATTAGATGCAACTTAAAAGTGAAATAAGAAATAATGTTAAATGGTTACGGTTACACACCTGTGGTTTGACCTCCACAATATGAGAACCACTCTTCACGGTTACAGGCTCGTTTGTTAGTACACTTTCGAGGTGATCAAGAAGCTCCTTTGCTTGGCAAGAGCCGAAGTCTGGGTCGGCATCCTCATAACACCAAACAAGGGCAGTCTCCTTCTCATCGATGGTGGAACCATCAGTTGTTTCAGTGTACAACTTCATCACCGGTTCTGCAATCTGTTTCCAACTGCTGTCTGCCACAGCAACGCATGTTTCCCACTCCTCATCCCTCTTCAATCTGAACCAGACATTGTCAAAGGTTTATATTTCCATCGTTAAGTAAACTAAGACTAGCCATTACTTTGAAAGGAGCTTGGAATTATTTATTATGAAAATAAACAAAACTCGACCATAAATACAATAAGCAGGCAACATAGTTTCTTTGATACTAAATGTGTATTCAGAAGAAACAAACAAAAAAAATGTACTAGAAATGCAGAACATACATGAAAAAGAAAAGTAGAAAATAAACACTACAACTATGAACACTTAATTAATTATCTATAGAGTAAGATGTTATAACAATTTCATTTTAAAAGTGTCACTAGTTAAAGAATTAAATGAATATCTATGTGCATTAAAGCATTGATTTTTCTCTATTAAATAATGCCAATGACCAAATAGAAAACCAACAATATATCACATAGTCTGAATTTTTAGGAAAACCCAGATTAATTTTTAATTATTGATTTCCTCTGCAAAGTGTCGAAGTGATAGATTTTCTATTGTAATCAGAATACAAGTTAAGTAATCTGAAAATCAAATTTCATGTGAAGTGTTGGGAATATTCCATGAAGAAAATGTGAGGAAGACGATGAGTAATTCAAGATCTAAGTTCAATCAGATTTCTGCATCGAATAAATTGCTCCTGTGAGAGCATGGTGGAACATCACCATTAGGCAAAGGAAAAAAAAAGTGTAGCTAATAAACTACTCAACTAATAACAATAATATTATCGATTGATCTCGAATAAGTTGTGAAGTTTGCATTTGGGTCTCCATAATCGACCTAATTAGTATTTGGATCTTGGACCAACGGTTGAGTCGTCATTCATGTACACAGATGATGAAAGAGTCACTCTAGTACACGGAAGAAATGAAATTATAGTAGGTATGGACATCTACCATGAGGTATAAACAAGGATTCTTACAACAACACAACCCACTCAGTCGAGTCAACCGATGATCCAAGATCCAAATACTAATTAGGTCGATTATGGAGACCATGCAAACTTCACAACTTATTCGAGATCCAAAGTCTACAAAATCCATAATATTATAGACATACAGTATTGGTACTTCCATATTGAAAACAAATCTTCTTGTATCGTTACAGAAACTACACACTAGTTTCAACTAATTACTCAAGTAGTTCCTTGTTAAACTTAGAAACAAAGAGGTTTGTTATGAAGATGAGAACACAAAATCTATTTGTATTGTATGTGAAACACAAATAATTCTATGCATAATCCTAAAAATATGCAGTACCAATTCCTTCTTAAACAACTCATTAAACACAGTGCTGACCATGTATAGTAACAAAATCTTGAGTATCACGTACCTAAAAAAACAGCCGTGCTCTGCTGCAACCCCAAGATTCTCACAAGGAGAGAACCACTCGCTCAACGTGCTCCGACTTCTCGCACTCACAATAAAGACCAAATTGTTCTTATCCCTACACAATTTATTCAAAGTCTCTATCGTCTTCAAGCTCGGGCTCTTATCAATGGATGCTTGTGGCATTAGACAACCATCATAGTCCAGAAGGATTGCTCTCGCCTTGGTCCTCCTGTACGCTGAAACAATGTGCTCCATCGAGAGCTTCCTAAAGTTTGGGTCAAGAGCCACAACACGAAAACCCAATCCAAATCCGATTCCCCAACACCTTCTCCTTGTGTGATCTCTGCAAGTCCTCTCCAAGTCCTGCAAGAAACTCTTCGCCCAGTACCCAACATCATGGGTGCTAACGTACCTATAGTGTTTCTCGTGTCGGAGCTGCTTCTCTCCCTCGGCCATTTCCAATGCATAGTCCATGGCGTCGGCCACAGACTCGATGTTCCACGGGTTGACCCTAATTGCCCCACTGAGCGAGGGGGAGCACCCTATAAATTCAGACACGACTAACATACTCTTCTTGGGCTTCGACTGGCCAGAACCCAAGACCCTATCCAATTCTTCGTTCCCTTGCCGGGCGATAATATACTCATAAGGGATCAAATTCATCCCATCTCTCACTGCCGTCACCAAGCAACACTCTGCCACCGCATAATAAGCCATTCTCTCGTAGAACTCAAGCGGCGTGTCGATAAGAACCACGGGCTCGTATCCGGGTTGGCCGTAGGCTTTGTTGATCTGTTTCGCCATCGCGTAGCTCTCCGCCTGCACTTCCTTCACATCCTTCCCCTTCCCCCTCGCCGGGTTGGCAATCTGAACCAGGACCGCCTTCCCCCGCCACTCCGGGTGCTCCAAGAGGAGCTGCTCCATCGCAAGAAGCTTCAAGTTGATGCCTTTAAAGATGTCCATGTCGTCGACGCCCAGAATTATCACCTTCTCTCGGTCGACAAACTTGTTCATCAGCTCCCGGACCTTGGTCTCAGTCTCGGGAAGGCTCAAGACCGACCCAAGCTGGCCCATATGGATCCCGACCGGCAAAATCTTGATGGTCACCGTCCGGCCGTAGTACTCCAACCCGATATACCCTCTCTTCGACTCGTAAGTCAATCCGAGCATCCTACTGCAGCAAGAGAGGAAATGCCGGGCATAATCGAAGGTGTGGAACCCGATCAAGTCGGAATTGAGCAGCGCGCGGAGGATCTCCTCGCGGACGGGCAGGGTCTTGTAGATTTCCGACGACGGGAAAGGGGAGTGGAGGAAGAACCCGAGCTTGACTCGATTGAACCTCTTCCTGAGGAACGTGGGCAGGATCATGAGGTGGTAGTCGTGCACCCAGACGAAGTCCTGGTCCGGGTTGATGACTTCAAGGATCTTGTCCGCGAAGATCTTGTTCACTGACACGTAGGACTGGAAGAGGGAGCGGTCGAAGCGGGTGGAGGAGAGGGGCAGCAGGGAGTGGAGCAGCGGCCAGAGGTGGTTCTTGCAGAAGCCGTGGTAGAACCTGGAGTGGAGGTCGGCGGGGAGGAAGACCGCGACGGAGTTGAAGGAGTCCAGGAGGGTCTGGGAGAGCTCCTCCTGCTCCGACACCGGGATCTCCTCGCGGAGGCAGCCGATGAAGAAGAACTCCATGGAGGGGATGGAGTCCTTGAGCTGGAGGAGGAGGGAGTCGTGGTCCCAGTCGAACTCCCAGCCGCCGGGGCCGCGGCGGGAGCGGAGGGGGAGGTGGTTGGCGACCACGATGGTGCGCGGCCGCGGCGAGGAAGGGGAGGACAGGGACTCCGTGTCCGAACTGGAGTCCGACTCGGGGTCGGAGATGATGCCGGAGACCGTCATCACCCGCGGGATCCGCCGCGTGATCCCGCGGATCGACGAGGGCTCGCCGGAGGCCAGTTCGAGGAGGTTCGAGTAGGACTTCGACGACATTTTTTGGGGGGTCTTCTCTTCGAGAAAAGACTCAAGGTGGGACTTTTTCTTGTGAATTCTCAAGAAAAATCCCAACTTTATAATGGAAGCTTGGTGATCTGATCCAAAGATGGGATTTTTACTGCAAGAGAGCTCGAGAACTGAAGTGGGTCACTCTAGAAATGGGAACTTTGTGAAGAGTTCATAAAAAAAATCCATTTTTTTCTTAAAAAAACCCAAGGATGAAGAAGCTCTAGAGGAGGAAGAAAGACTTGATGGTGAAATCAAAGATTGATCTTTTTTCTGGTGGAGGAGCTAGAGAAGTGAGATGGGTCACTCTAAATATGGAAATTCTATGAGGAATTTACTTACGTTTTCACAATAGCAGCTTGACTTGATTTCTCTCCAAAAAAAAACCCAAAAAAATCAATTTTTTGCCGAGAAAGGAAGAAGTGGATAGAAAGGAATAGAGATCAGCAACAGCAACAACAGTGAAGGAAAAAGGAGGAAGAAAAAGAAGAGAATATTTGCTATAGAGAGAGATATTTAATGAGTATTTAAATATTGGGGATGAGAAATTCTCACCAACTTTCAAAGTCTAGGAAAGGAAATGCTTTTGCGGTAGCAGCAGCAGCCAGCATGAGAGCGAGTGACCGACTAGTTGGAGATTTTTATACTCGTATCCATAATTATATTTTTGTTCATGAATTTGGAGATTTATTTGTGCAAATTTTACATTTTGCACACCATTGACATGTAAAAATCTTTTGTGCAAAAAAAAATGTCGACTTGGCCTTTAAAACCAAAGTTGATTTTGGGATCGGAACAAAGTTGTGTAGGAACCCTAGAGGGAGGTGAATAGGATCAAGCTAACTAATCAAGCACTTAACACAAGCTAATGGACAATTTAAAAATATATGTGCAAGAGAAGAAGCAAAATAATACCGACATCCGATGTATCCTGTTATCCTCCCAAGGGACACTCCAGTCCCGGAACTCTCTCCGGATTTAATTCACTATTATCGCAAATAGTACAACGTGAGTTTTCATACGAAGGCTCACCAACTTCTTACACGAGAGCTTTAATCCGAAGGACTCTCCGACTTCAACCGAGAGTTTAGATCCGAAGACTCTCCAACTTCAACCTTTCACAATAGGTTTTGATCTTCTTATACAACAAGATAAAGATCTAACTTTTCAACTCAATAACTCTAACACAATTTGTGGATGGCAAATGAAAGCTTTGTAGAGTTGTTTGTGGATTGGCTTTGGTGGTTTAGAAATTTTTAGGCTCAAAGCATCAACCTTGAATAAAGGGGTTCAAGGCTATTTATAACCAAAGCATTGGAAAGAGCAATTAATGCAACTTTCATCAGGCTGACGGATAATCCGTCGAATTTCTGCGAAAGTCCGCCGGATTATCCGCCTGCACAGTCCAACGGCTATAAATAGAGCCGTTGGGATCAATCTTCGATAAAATCTGACCGTTGGAAAACAAACGGTAACATGACGAAAAATTCGTCGAAATTCCGCAATTTTTCGTCGGATAATTCGAACAATCACAGAAGGTAT
The DNA here is from genome assembly GCA_029216955.1 of Iris pallida. NCBI lineage: Eukaryota > Viridiplantae > Streptophyta > Magnoliopsida > Asparagales > Iridaceae > Iris > Iris pallida. The sequence goes on along the minus strand of JANAVB010006397.1, from coordinate 11,655,962 downwards.
TCTGTGAGTCCATTCGAATCTTCCGTCAAATTTTCGCGGAGATCCGCCGGATCATCTGTCAGAATTCAAAGATTGTCCTGAGTTATTTTCTACCATAGCTTTCGATTTTGCCATTCATTTCTTGTGTTTACAAATATTCCTAAGACTCATTACAGACTCCATATATACTTATGTAACAACCCTAGAGGGGGAGGGGTGAACAGGGTCAAGCTAACTAATCAAGCACTTAGCACAAGCAAATGGACAACTTAAAAATATAAGTGCAAGAGAAGAAGCAACAACAATACCGACACACGATATATCCAGGTATCCTCCCAAGGGGCACTCCAGTTCCGGAACTCTCTCCGGCTTTAATCCACTATTTGAGTAAATAGTTACACACGAGTTTGGATCCGAAGAACTCGTCAACTTCAACACGAGTTTGGATCTGAAAAACTCGCCAACTTCTTACACGAGAGCTTTAGTCCGAAGGCCTGAGTTTGGATATGAAGACTCTCCAACTTCAACCTTTCACAATAGGTTTTGATCTCCTTATACAACAAGATGAAGATCTTACTTTTTAACTCAATAACTCTAACACAATTTGTGGATGGCAAATGAAAGCTTTGTAGAGTTGTTTGTGGATAGGCTTTGGTGGTTTAGAAATTTTTAGGTTCAAAGCATCAACCTTGAATGAAGGGGTTCAAGGCTATTTATAACCAAAGCATTGAAAAGAGCTCAAAGACAACTTTTCAGTCAGCGATCGGTATACCGTCGATACGAACCGGTATACCGTCGGAATACCGGTCTAGAATTGCAACGGCTAGAAATATAGCCGTTAGGATCATTAAATGTTCGAAATTCGACCATTAGATTTTCAACGTTACTGAATCGGTATACCGTCGGTATATATCGGTATTCCGTCGGTATGCCGATTTTGTAAACATAAACTTTCTGTGAACAAAATTGGTATACCGTCGGTATAAATCGGTATATATACCGTTGATATGTCGATTTTCATCCGAAAATGATCCTGGGCTAATTTCTACCCTAGCTTTCGATTTTGCCATCCATTTCTTGTGTTTATAATTATTCCTAAGACTCATTACAAACTCCAGATATACTGTAGCAGGTGCATGCTTCTTCAGAGTCTTTAAATGATGATGGCATGGCATGACATGGCTTCTTTCCTTGATAGATGTTGGCTTCTTCCTTGACGTCCGCTGTCCAAAGATATCCAGTTTGTGAAAACTGAATACCTTTCGGGGGCTTCGCCTCCGAATCCCCGACGAAGGGCGCTGCCCCCTCGACCTCCGTTCGCTGACTGGGCAGCGAAACTCCCGAGTGTGTGGCTCCGGAGATATCGTCGGGTGGTTCAGAGAAATCTTGTGGGATCCGTCGTCTTTGGCCCACCATGATTTCTTCATTTGCATAAGTCCATGTTGATCTTGCATATTGCTTTTCTGCATGTACATATTAGGCGAACAAAATAATATACATAGTAGCAAGTATGATAAGTTTAATGCACATTAGGACAATGCTGGGTTTAAGTATAAGTGCTAAGGTGATAGCATAAATGTTAGTGATATCATAATGATTAAACTTAATTGAATGACCACAATCAAAAACATAGTTTGATTTTGGCAACCCGATTAAATTTAAGATAGATAAGCTCATATCACTAATATGTAAATCAATAGGCACATATCACCAAAGGTATAAGTATAAGTAGAAATGCTATAGCGATAGTATGAAGATTAGTGATAATGAAATGCTAAACTTAACATATTAACCATATTCAAAAACATGATACAATCATTGGGCCAACAATTCATTGGGCCAACAACTTAGGCAGGTGCAGGCTTCTTCAGAGTCTTGAAATGATGATGGCATGGTTTGGCTTCTTCCTTTGATATGTGCTGGCTTTTTCCTTTAGCGGCAACTGTCCAAAGATACTCAGTTTGTGAAAACTGAATACCTTTCGGGAGTTTCGCCCCCGAACCTCCGACGGGGGGCGCTGCCCCCTCGACCCTCGTCCGTTGACCGGACAGCGAAACCCCCGGGTGCGTGGCTCCGAAGATGTCGTCGGGCGGTTCAGAGTAATCTTTGTGGAATACCATCGTCTTTGGCCCACTATAATTTTTTTTCATTGCATATGTCTATATTTGATCTTGCTAATTGATTTTCTGCAAATATATGTTAGACGAACAAAGCAACATACATGTAGCAAGTATGATAAGATAAAGCACATTAGGACTATGCAAAGTTTAAGTATCAATGCTATAGAGATAACATAAATATTAGTGATATCATAATGTTAAGCTTAATCGAATAACCACAATCGGAAACATAGTTAGATTATTGGGCTAACAAGTTGTTGGTTTTAAACATTGTGGGCTCTGACCTAGGACATCCGACAACCATTCGAAACCAAAATTTTAAAAACTATCAAAAAAAAAAAAAAACTTTTAGTATTTTAGTTACTCGCACAATTTGAATTACTTATACTTCTTATGTAAAAGGATAAGAGTTCAAGACTAGTAACATGAGTTCAATGATAGTAATTTTTTCCTTACAATTTTATTATTTTTTTAACAAGTGACATTATTTTAATTTTTGTCATGGGCACACACAACTTTAGTGAGCACAAAAAATTCAGGACCGGTCATGTTATTAAATGTAACAGTTTACTCATAAACATGAACAGATCTAGAAACTGAAGTGGACTACAATGCATTCGGATGAACTAGAGGTGGACTAATCCATTATAAAAATCAAATATATAAAAATAGTAAAATATTTGGGTGGGCTCCAACCCATTCATTTATATGCTGGATCCGTCCCTGTTCAGGAACTCGATAGTTAAAAAAAACGTATGTGATATTTTCAATTGAAAAAAAATACTATTACCTCTAAATATAGAATTTTTTTTTATTTCAATTGAAACTGGCAACAACTACTTTCAGCTGGAGAACATTGAGGTCTCGTTTGGTTCGCTGAATTATCGGATTGGAAAATGAAATTGATTTCAAAGGAATTTAGGAGGAAAGGAAAGTGATTCTCAATATAAAAAATTTAGGAGGAAAAGTGAGTCCATACATCAAAACAAGAAATCACTTTCTCACATTTAAGTATTTATTTTTTTTTCAAACTTTTTAGTATTTTCAAACATTGAAAAGAAAAATCGACAAAAATTATAATTTTCTAAAAAAAAAATGGTAAGGAATTGATTTTATTTTCCTTCCATTCAGCGAACCAAACGATGCCTGAATGCTAAATGCTTGGTCGTTGTAAAGTGCATTCATTCATTTCCCACCATAAAATGTTAAAAGAAAAAAAAATGATTACATAATAAAAATTAGCAACAAACAGCAATAAAAAATTAGGGACAGATTTTATCTGCAAAGTCTAGCATCTACAAGGGCCTATCCGTTAAATGTACCCCTCCTCGTCGGCGTCCTAGGAATATCCGGAGGAGAGGGGGAGAGAGAGAAAAGAAGATGGGGGACCACTGTCTCTCCATGCTTAGCTGTCTCCTCCTCGTGCTTCCCCCTTAAATAATTTGTCCTTTCGCCACGTGTCCTCCCTCTACGCCGTCCGATTTGAAATCCCGAAGCCAGGTCGAGTCCCGCTGTCGTTACTGCACAGGAAGGAGCTAAGCTGGCTGTAAAACCGCCACGTGTCGCAGCTATAGGCGAGGGGTGGGGAGGAGCAGTGGGTCACCTTTTCTGTGGATAAGATCAGCTATTGCACTGTGTTTGGGAACATTTGGGGGGAAGGAAAATGGAGGGGAAGGAAAACGGAGGAAAGTTAATTTTTACTTCCTTTGTTTGGATGGACAAAAAGTAGGGGAAGGAAAAGTTTAAAAATAATTTTTTATTTGTTTATGGATATAGGTATAATTACTATTTCCTCCTTGGTATTCTCAAATGATGATTTAATTTTAACTTTTTAAGGGGTGGTGGGGTAAATTCACTCAAATTTCTCTCATCTCTCTCCATTTTCCTCCCACATTTGGGAGAAAAATTTTTTGGTGGGACCCACCTACTTTTTCCTCTCAAATTTTCCTCTCCCATGTTCTCTCCCCCTTTCCAAACACCATCATTTAAAATTTTCCTCTCACTTTTCCCTCAACTTTTTCCTTCCTCCCATTTTCCACCCTTCCCAAACGGTACCTATTGTGACTTTGGAAAAAAGTTAATGCCACATAGGAATATTGTGAAGTTGATTGTCTTGTTCTAGACAATGCACTTGACAATGTCTTCTCTTCCATGTCATCAATTATGAATAAAAAATATTAGAAAAAAGAAAGAAGATGAGTAGTTGTCTTAAAAGTTGTCTTGAAAGTTGAAAAAAATACTTTTTATTGTCTTCTCAATACTTTTGCATTGGAGAGAGTTTTTCTATCTCATTGTCTTTTGAGATATAATTTTGCCACATAAATAAGACATTGTCTTGTGGCTCATGCCACATAGGAGCCACCTAAGACTCACAACACTTAACAAGACAATAGGGTTGGAGATGCTCTTAACTGCTGCTGCTACCGAATTCGAGTGACTTTTGTGGTTACTAAAAAAAAGATACAAGACTCTGAATAGATGATACAAGATCAGTAGATCGAACGAGATTTATTATTTTTTCTATTTATTTTGTAAAAATTAGAAACAATAGACCTAACAGATATACAATACAGTATGCACAAAATCACATATCGACGAACATCTTTAAAAAAAATTGCTGCTGCTACTCTTCTCTCTCACTGTTGTGGGCGTGGATGCATGTCTCCGTCATTTATATTCATATTTTTATAATAAAAAAAATTAAAGAAAGAAATATTTTGCTATAATTTTTTTGAATATTTTAATAAATATTCTTATTCAAAATATTGAAACTAGTATATAACTCAACTTTTAAAAAAACTAACAAATACTCTCATTTATGTGTAAATCAGCCAAATTTTTAAATTAAATAATTGAAATATATTTTAAAATATTATTTGTTTCCTACAAAGGAATGTAAATATTTGATATTTTTTTTAAAATAAAAATATGTAAATATTAAAACAAGTTATTCTTAAATATTTTGGTAACAACAAATTTGCTACCGAGTTTTTGAACTTTCTTATTTGTCTTTCCTTCTTGCATCAATGCCCACCACCACCAAGGCCACACTCAAGATGTACATTTAATATTTTTGCCCAAAACTGAAAGTAAAAAAAAAAAAAAAAAAATCAACAATTACTATGTTTATGCCTAACTTTAACATGCTAGTCACGTGCATGTTTGTTGCAAGGAATTTTTTGTTCTCTCATAGTGTTGAAACTTAGGTAATTTGCTATAGATATAATTTGCATATTATGTTATTTGGCTTCCAAAATATATGGATGATATCATCTTTCATTATGTGATATCTGACATGACAGTTGACATAACAGCTGACATGATAAATTATAACAAAAAAAAATTAATTATCCAATTTTTTTAATGTTAATATTAATGTTAATGTTAATATTAATTTTAATATTAATATTAATTTTAATGTTAAGGTTAATTCTAATATTAATTATCACATTAATTTAATGTTAATTTAATATTAATTTTAATATTAATATTAATTTTATTATTAAATTTTGTCATGTCAGCTGCCATGTCAGCAACCATGTCATATGTCACATAATGGGAGATGGTATCACACAAATATTTTGGAAGCCAAATAGCATTTTTGATATTTTAATTAAAATTTATTATAAATATATTTATATTTAAATAAAAAATTAGATACTTAAATTTTTTTTATGATGTTGTTGAAAAATAGCTTAAATTATGATATGTTATATATATATAATTTGAATATATTTTAATTTAAATGGTTATATATGTGTTTATACTTTAATTGAAATTTGTTATATATATATATATATATTTTTTTTCTGATATTGTTGAAAAATAGTTTAAATCATGATTTGTTATAAATATAATTTAGTTAATATTTAGTACGAATATGTTAGATGGTTAGGCTATTAGTTTAAATTTATTTATTTTTACTTAATTTTTAAATACGTTGAGTTCAGCATATATTTATATATACACACCTGTCATCGTTAGTCGTTTACAAACCTCTTTGTATTTAACATAAACCACATGTTGTAGAGAGAGGTAGGGGTGAGCATTATTCGGTTTTGAACCGAAAATCGAACCGAACCAAATCGAACCGAAATAAGAGATTCGGTTCGGTTTTAAAAATAATCGGTTCGGTTTCGGTTTTGAAAATACTAGATTTTTTTATTCGGTTTCGGTTTCGGTTTTGAGTTTCGGTTTCGGTCCAAAACCGAAAACCGAATAAAAAAATTTAGTTTATATATATATATATATATATATATATATATATATATATATATATATATATATATATATATATATATATATGTATTAATTATAGGTATATACTAAATATATATAGGTATATACTATAGGTATATATATATATATATATATATATATATATATATATATATATATATATATATATATATATATATATATACTATAGGTATATAATAATATATCTAAGTATATATAGTTATTATATATATTAACAAAAAAAAAACCCAAAAACCGAATAAACCGAACCGATTTAATTCGGTTCGGTTCGGTTCGGTTATTGACCAATTCGGTTCGGTTTCGGTTTTGCTTATTCGCTTCGGTTTTTGCTTATTCGGTTCGGTTGGAACCGAATAAACCGAATACTCACCCCTAGAGAGAGGCTGTTGGGGTTTGCTTGAAGCAAGCCAAGAAGTTGGGTGCCACACTGCCGCTACAAGAAATTGTGTTTATGGTAACGGAGATCAAGTGACAGAATGAGTATTTAGCAATGTTTTAAAAATCGGACCGGAGTTTGACCTGGCGAAGGCACTGGATCGGGGGTAAACGGGTTCAACCAGTTGGTTCAACTAGGACTGCAAACGAGCCAAGCCGAGCCAAGCTTTTGTAAGCTTGAGCTTGGCTTGACTATAATTAATCGACCTCAAGCTCGAGCTCGAGTTTGATAATTTTTTTTATTTTAGAGCTTGAGCTTGGCTCGAGCTTGTTTATGTTAAGCTTGAGCTTGGCTCGAGCTTGTTTATGTTAAGCTTGAGCTTGGCTTGGTTTGAGCTCGAGCTTGGCTTGATTAGCAAGCTTGATAAACAAGCTCGATAAGCTCATAATCAAGCTTGTTAAGCTTGATTTTAAGCTCGCTCAACTTTATTTCAAGCTCATTAAGCTTGATTTCAAGCTTAACGAGCTCGATTTTAATTTAGTTAGGTTTGAATTCAAGTACCTATAATATTAACAATTCATTTATAAAAAAATAATTAAATTTTTTCCATAATATCAATTATTAAGGACATAAATATATAATGCATAACTATATATATAAAATTAGAATTCAACAAAGAACAAACGAGCTTCTAAACAAGCTCCTAAACGAGCTCTTAAACGAGCTTCTAAATGAGCCAGCTTGCAAGCTTACAAACGAGCCAGCTCGCGAGCTCAAACAAGCCGAGTACTTCTAAGCTTGAGCTTGGCTCGTTTATTAAACGAGCTCGAAAATGAAGCTTGAGTTCAGCTTGTTTAGTAAACGAACCGAGCTCAAACGAGCTTTTATCGAGCCGAGCTTCGAGCAGCTGGCGAACGGCTTGGCTCGTTTGCAGCCCTTGGTTCAACCAGTCGGTTAATCTAAATGGTCAAAGTTTAATCTCTTATGGACACTAGTTTTTATAAAAATATCAATTTTTTACAAAACACTGGGTCAATACTGAATCGGACCGAAAAAACTACCGGTTCACGGTTGAACCGGTTCAACCGGCTGGTCCGGTTTTTAAAACATTGGTATTTAGTACGTAGTCAAAGAACAGTTGTGTCGGATTAAGAGACAATTTTGCTTACAGTGATGGATCTTTGTCGTTGCTGTAAACAAAATTTCTAGCAGTGAAATGCACAATAGTTACTTGTGACAACTATTAATCTTATTTTTGTAACTATATATTAATATGTGTTATTTGTAATTAATCTCGATATGATTAATTAGTATCTCATCCACCGAATAGTTGACATTTCCTCGCACAAAACTTGCCATTCGGCTACTTGCTTGAATTGAATCGTGTCATGTAATTTATAGTTTGTGGTCTTAGTCTCTTCCCCCAGTTTTGGTAACAATATTGCTGTTTGGCACGCACGTGTGCACAAGCTGTGTACGTGCGCGGCCGAGGACACCGGAGAGGGCTGACCAGAACAGTAGGAGGGAAAGCTGGAAGACATCGTCGGTCTCCGATGACGGTAACGGCGGCGGATAACCCGCCGGAGGACGTCGGAGCAGTAGGAGGAGTGTGTCGGCATCGGCGGAGGAGCTGCCTGAGGATGGCCGAAGCAGGAGGAGGGAAGGGAAGAGAAAGTTAGCTCTGGCGTCCTCGGCCGGTGATGGCGGCAACAATTTTTTTTCTCGGCCGCACGCATACACAAGCTGTGCACGCGCGTGTGCCAAACAAAATTTTCGTTTTGGTAATGGGGGGTGTTTCTAGGGTCATACATGAGACAGACCAACAGGGAATGGTAAATAAATAAACAAAGTGTTGACTAATTAGATTTTGAATTTTTAGAATCATTAAAAATTAGCATTTGGATTCCGAAGATGTTAAACTTAGGATTTGGGTTCTGATATTGAGTTATGAGATGATGGTTAATCCACATGTTAATAAATATTTTATAATTAATAATACAAAAAGTCACATAATTATTATTATTTCTGTGAGTTCCGATTAAATCAATTTATTAACAGATTTTAGATGGTCAATGTAGACCAATTGTTCATTTCTTGATTCAAATTCTAAGCTGGACATCTTTATTATTCACGCTAGTTTTCGAATATTTTTGGAATCCAGGGAAATGACTTGGACGAGTCCAAATCAATTTATTAACAGAATTTGGACAACTTTATTATGTATGAAAAAATGACTTGGTAAGTTAATCATTTAACAAAAAATATTATTTAATTATATAAATTATAAATAATTTGAAAATATGATTTATCAATGTGGAAAGTACGAAAGCCCAGCATTTGATAACTAGTATCGAGAGATTTCTCAAGGATTGGATAACAAGTTTTCAAAAAGAAAAAGAAAATTCAACAAAGACAGTAGCTCCCTAGTCCTTTGTTTATTTGTGGGTTTATTGTATTTTGGGTTTCAAAAATATTCAAAAATTAGTGTGGGTTCTTAAGATCTTTTATAATTTTGATTATGAGTTTATTTATTTATGGGATAACTAGTATTTGATAACTAGTATCGAGAGATTTCTCAAGGATTGGATAACAAGTTTTCAAAAAGAAAAAGAAAATTCAACAAAGACAGTAGCTCCCTAGTCCTTTGTTTATTTGTGGGTTTATTGTATTTTGGGTTTCAGAAATATTTATGAGTTTATTTTATATTTTTGGAATCCAGGGAAGTGACTTGGACTCGTCTGGATTCCAAAAATATTTTTCGAATATTTTTGTTATCCAATCGTTTGTCGGAACGGTCTGGCAGAATTTGGACTCGTCCAAATTCTGTCGGACTGACTGACGGAATTTGAGCGGGGTTGGGGGGCCGGGGTGTCACGTGTAATACCCCGCTTCGTACGGTGCATTATGCTGAGTCGTTGACTCGAAGAGTCGCGTTGACCCGATTAAGTATTGATGCAAATTGATACAAGAGTTACGTTGTCCCGATGAACACATTGAGTAAGATCGATGCGAGTGTTAAGTTGGCCCGAGAGAAAGTATTGAGTCGGCTCAAAGATTCTAAGAAATTGAATCGAAGCAAGGCATTACGCTGAAATATAAGAGGTCGACATTTTGCCTTATTTGAAATGGTGTCCGTAAAACCAAATCGTCGTATTGCTACGGACTGAAGTATAGGCACAGTTGGCCAAATCGCTTGGATAATTCAACGTAGCGCAAAGTGTTCGAATGGCCAAGTCAGAAGAGTTGGCCGTGCAACAAGTTATGAAATCGAGCCGCATCGGCTCGGCGAAATGACAAGGCGTATCGGCTTAAGGTTGGGGGACTTTGACTTCTCTTTCCTACTCCTTCATGTCTAAGTAAATATATCGTTGTATGCTAAGTTAATTTATCGAGACCACGGGCGTGGCCCGATCAAGAGACGAACATAGTGTGTGTCGAACACTAGATAGAACAATTAAAATAAAACGTACATCAAATGTGCGAGTCACTATGGAACATTGAATATCGTAAAGACGAGCGCCTCGGTGCGCAAGCCATAAGAACATGGATAACTGTATCGATAGGTGCCTCAACGCGTGAGTCATTCTGAAAGACTATATCGGCACGAGTGCCTCAGTGCACGAGCTATAGAATATTGAATACCCTATCAAGGCGTGCCTCAGTTGCACGAGTCAGAGGGAAGGAACATACATTGAACAATAAGGCATGGAACATGGAACTACAGTATCGAGGCGTGCATCGCATGCACGACTTGAAGAATAGAGAACAATCGTGTCAAAGCGTGCATGCGTGCACGAGAATCATAACAGATGGGTTCATTACGAAGAGAACAGTTGTGGCATGAATGTGACAGAACTGTCAGATATGACATGATGCCTCGAAAATGTTCGGGACCTTCGGGTCATTTTGTTTGACGAATATTGAGTTGGGGCATGGTGCCATTGAACATTGAAATGAAGAATGAAGTGAGAATACATTGAAAGAATAGAGAAATGCGAGACGACATAAAGTCTGAGTTTCGGACTCAAGACTATGTTTGGTTGTATGAGATTGATACGTGCGTTGCATGGTCGAATGGACTTGAGATATTGCCCGTGCACAGGGTGTGATAATTTTTCTCGAACGAGTTATATTTGCCGGAGCACCATGACCATTCGGCCTAGGAGGGATGAATAATCATTGTTGGTGCACATCTTTTGGGTATAACTTGCTATCTGCTACTGATGTGATAAGCCACAATTAATGGTAAGTTAGGTGTCCTTCGGATACTGGGCGAGCAAACTCGTACAGGGAGGTCGCCAGGTTATCCAGTTTGAGAAAGAGAAAGAAAAAAGAAAAAGAAAAAAGAAACAAGTTAGTCCATTCCGGCACGGATATGCCAATGACCTTCATATAGTTAAGGAACAGTGGGCCAAAAGTGCAGGAACACAGAGCTTCTGCACAGAGCACTTATAACATGACATGGAAGGAATGAGGCGTATTCACCTTGCGTCGGTGCAATGGCGAGTGCGTCAGCGTTGGAAAGAAGTCACGAAACAACACGAGATTGCTATTGGTTGCATGCTTGCTTATACGAACCAAATAACATGCTTGCCATGATAACATGCTTTTCTACTTTCAAATTTTCCATGAAACAGATCCTAAGGAGAACATAGAAAGATTACTAAATTGTATGCTTGCATGAATCAATACATAACTAAATGTTGGTTTGTTAAGTGGGTCTTTGATCAGTACAGCGAGAATGAAAGTACTAATACCCCACTAGATTGCTCGCAGGTTTAGGATACATTCTGTTTGCGGTGAAGCTTCGCTTGATCGTGCAGAGACATGGAATGTCGTAGCGTTTAAAGCGTGCGATCGCATTGACGCTCGGACTTGCAACAGGATTGATGTGGACGAGATATAGAAGACATGGTGTATGGAACGGTGAAATCCTTTGTGGGCAAGAGGGAACTTGAGTGTTGTAGTCAGTCTGACAAATTCAGTTGGGCCATTGAAAGCCTTTGTAACCTCAGTTCATTTCAATAAAGAGAATTGTTTCGTATACTCTGTTTTTCTTCCGTTTGCTAATATCAAATCAAAGATAACTATTTGAGAACTTGTCATCTTGCCTTGTACTAGTGCAACTCCAGACTCGTATGGTATCACGCCCCAGCGAGGACGATGATTCGGATAAATCGATGCGAGGACGAGCGATTTTTCGGGTCGAGGTGTGACAAATTGGTATCAGAGCTCTAGGCTCAAATTCCTCAGGATGCTTGCTTTGTTTCAATTCCAAAGAGTTGCCCACCACCAATCAAATCACTCTTGACTCTACTCGATGCCGCACTGGATGTTCCATATAATAAGTCTAATACAAATCTTGTAATTTTGCCTCATGTGTTTTGGAAACTACATGATGTTTGCTAAGGAAGTCGTAAAATATTTGTTGTATCGAGTGCAACAAGCCGTAAAATAATTATTGCTGCAAGCGCGACAAGTCGCAAGATGTGAATTGAGATGTTAGTTGCTGCAAGTGCAACAAGTTGAGAAATATGAATCGAAATGTTTGTTGTTGTCACTCCCGTTTCCTGTTATACGTATTTTCAGTATACGTATACGGATTTCTGACAATTGTCAGGTGGCCCGTGTTTTGACTTATCTTGCTTAGCTTATCCTTGGTTTAATCTTGACTTAATTTGGTTCAACTTGGTTCAACATGACTTGGCTTGGTCTTGGCACTCTTGACTTGGTCTTGATTTATCTTGGATCATCTTGGTTTATTTTGGTTCATCTTGGCTTACTTGGTTTATCTTGGAACATTTTGGTTTATTTTGGTTTGAGATGAGAGGAATTGTTATATAAGTCAACTATCCTCTCTCTCTCCTCCATAACTCTTTTATTTACTACTTCTTCTCCATTACTCCCCCCACCCACCAAAGAAACCCTAGGCAAGTACAATCTTGCTTCATGATGGATCTCCCATTTTATTTTTCTATTCCCTTCTCCAGTTGATTCTAAGCCTCTTTAGAACTTGGCATTTTTGATTTTGATGGATGGATTTTTGTAGATCTAAGTTTTGATATTTTCTTCTTTTTCTTGGTTTTGATTTATTAAAGCTTGGTATTTTGGACTTGTTTTGAGAAAGTTATGGCATTTTGAAGTTTTTGAGTTCCATGGTTTCTTTTTTGCTGTTTGGAGAAGAAGAACAGTCCCTAGCGCAACCAGACCTCGGGCCCTGGCGTAACCTGACCTGGAATACCCAGTCAGGCGCAACCTGACCTGGCGCACCTGTCACGACCTGTTACCCAAATTGTTGGGCCGGGCCGAGCCATGTCCAGCCTACGCTTGGTTAAAGCGTAGTAAGCTGTTCTAAGAATAGACAATAAAGGATCTAAGCAGCTAACAGTTCTAAAATCATATTTTAAAGTTCATCACAACACAGCATCTATAAGCGAAGGTAACATAAGCACAGACTTAATAATACACTTCCAAGTATCTAACTGGAGACAAAGTCCAGTATCCAAATATAAGTACAGACAAAGTCTAAGTCTCAAAACACAAGAAAGATAACTAAGCAAGGTTCCCCGCTAGGGCCTCTTCTGGAGCTAAGGTCAGGTCCTCAAAATCAGTACCATAATATCAATCACATAGCATTTCCTTCTCGAAAAGTGAACCTACAACGTTATCCTGTCAGGACGGGAGCAAGTACAACCTCTACAACTAAAGTACTGAATATATAATGAAAGAGATGTACAACAAGAAACATGGTGTGATAAGTCTATAAAACAGGAAATACTGGGAACGTGGCCTCATGGTACAACTGGGATCACAATATCATAGTAACACAGGGAACATGGCATATCTGGAATCATGGTATGACTGGAATCACAGTATCATAGTATCATAGGGAACATGGCATATCATGGTTTAATTGGTTCTTTTTAGAAATGACAACATATAGTTTAAAAGTTTAAAACTGTAGTATGTACGTGAATCGGTCAATAGGTGAATAGGATGTACATCGGTACATATCAATTTTCTGAAGTGTACATACGTACACTTAACGGCATCGGTGTATATCCATACACAAACGCGGAACCAGAACATACGGCAAGGTCACATATAGAATGGCACCGAGCGCGATAAGTACATACGGAGAAGGGGGTCATGTTCACGTACACTACTAACAGTTTCCCCTTAACCCGTTATTTAAACATGTGAGAGATACGAGAACGGTAAAAATATGTGGGAGATACGAGAACGATATAAAGCATGTGAGAGATACTGGGAGCAGTATAAGCATGGCAGGTACTGGGAGCAGTATAAAACATGTGAATACTCAGAGCAGTATACAGTATAGTGAAACATGTACTGAGAACCAGTGAGAAGCATGTGAAGATAAAAGAACTGTCCTAAGCATGAAAGGTACTGAAAGTAATACAACATGTGAAGATTTAACTTGCTACCTCAAGGATCAGTATTTTAACAGGGTTAATACATGTTCTAGCATTAAAAGACAGTAAATGAGTTTATAGATGTACTTGCCTCGAACAAAGCTAGAATACTAGTACGAAGATATAGATGTCCGGTGTCCTGTCAATAATGATATACAAACTCAGTTCTAAGCTATGTTCAAGATTACACTAGTGGTGTGACACGACTCCTAACTGGATACTAGCTAAGTGGGGACCTAGCATAAAAGTCCAATGTGGAGTGCCACTATACACAAACTAACTTCCTAGGGTCTTTACACTAGTGCGGGGTGAGGTCCAATACTACAATAACCAAATCAACACAAAACTTGCAAGTCGTAACTACTCAATAAATAAATCAAACTGTACACTAAGTTCCAACAATTTTTGAGATAGACAAAAAACTAAATTATATATAAAATAAAGTACCAAAATGATCCTTGTTAATTATAGAAATTTATACTAATTTTTCTGGAATTTATAAACCCTCATAAATATTTATTAAAAATCAGCAAACATATGTATCCTGAAAATGAGTTCTGTTTTTCCATTTTTATAAAATACCAAAAGCACTTAATAAATGCTAGAAAAATTATAATAAATTAGCTAAATTAACATATTATTTAAATACCATTTTCCCTAGATTTTTACAGAAATTAAAATATATATAAAAATTCAAAAACAGAAAGTAACAATTTCTGGAAAAATAATTAATTACAAATTAAGTATAATTCATAAGCAAAATCTACAGATGTTGTCGAATGATAAAATAAATATCACCAACGTGTCCAAAACGGTTAAATTAGCTAGGATAGCCTATCCATAAGTCCAATTTGGACACAGGGGCAAAACGATAATTTCGGATCAAAATGATGTCCGCCGTTGGACACTTTGCACCGAAAAATGTGTCGGAATAGAAGTCTACAAAACCTAGCAAATTATATGTTCACGAATCCAGAATGATGATACGAACCCAACGGTATGTACAAAATGGAATTCCGATGTGCCGATCTCAAAATGACACGTTGACGCGGACACTTGGTATCCGGTTTGCACCGAAATGCGTGCCGGAGCAAATGTCTTCAAAACTCAGCAAATTATATGTCAACGAGTCCAGAATGACGATACGAACTCAACGCTATATCCGGAATTGGATTTCGATGAGCCGATCTCAAAGTGACCCGTTGACTCGAAAAGTGGGACCCGCTTTGCACCGAAATGCGTGCCAGGGCCCATGTTCTCCAAATCAAGCAAATTTTATATGAAAACATGCCAGAACGATGCCACGAGTCTACTGGTGGTGTCAGAAATTGAATCCGGAGTTCCGAGTTCAAAAATAGAATTTAACAAGTGCAATTTAAAGAATTCGGACGGCCAACTTTGGCGTCGAATTCGACCAACCGAACGTGCTTATAATGAAACGAAACCTAAAGAAGACAGGAAGATGGTTATACCAGCTGCACACAAGAACTGGTAGCGCGCCAATCGGAGCTGCGATGGCGAAGATACGAACCCGCGAAGTTGGCGTCACGAAACTGTCCAAAAACAGTTCAATTTAAAACGTCAACTTGATGGCCAGTTTTGATCTATCAAACGATAAAATTAACGGACAAAAATTGACAGGAGTAAAGATGGATATACCGAGATTGTGACGGAGCAAAAATTTTGCCGATCCAAAAGTTGGATCTCTCGAAAAATGTGCACGAAATCGCTGCGACGAAGCGCCATTTCCGAGTTCAAAACTCGCGCGCGCCGACGGGATCTCGTGCGAAACGCACGAATCGACTATACGTCGTGCCGGGGAGGGAGGCCGTGGCCCATGGGGGTTCGTCGGAGGGGCGCGCACATCAGGGGCGGCCACGGCGGTCGTGCGACGGCGCGGCGCCACACGACGGCGGCCCGCGCGCGCGCGCACGTGCGTGCCGCTGCTGCCTGCTGCAGCTGCTGCCGGAGCTGCTGTGCAGCGCATGCGCGGCTGTTGCGTCAGTCGTCGGCCCGGCACACGCACGCGGCGGTGGCCGGCGGTGGCTGAGGCGGCGCGTGGTGATGGGGTGCGGAGTGGTGGTGGTGGTTGAATGGGATGGTTAATGGTGGTGTAGTTGATGGTGTTGTGATGGTGGTGGTGATGATGTTAATAAGGAGGAGGAAGGAGGAGAGGGTGGTCGGCAGTGAGGGTGTTCACGGTAGTGGTGGTGGTGGTCGGCAGCCATGGGGGTGGGGAGCTGTCGGCCGAGAGGGAGGGGAGTGGTGAGTGTGTGTTGTGTTAGGAGAGAGGGAGAGAGTGTTTTGTATGTGTGTGTGTGTGTATAAAATGAGAGAGGGTGAGAATAGAGAGAGAGAGATAGTGAGATATTTGTGAGAAAGAGAGGGGAAGTCGGTCCAAGAGGGGGGGGGGTGCTGTGAGGTGGAGGTGAGGGGGTGTGTGAGTGTGTTTGGAGAGAGAGAGTAAGATATATATATATATATATATATATATATATATATATATATATATATATATATATATATATATAAGAGATATTAAATGAGATATTTGTAGAGTAGAGAGAGAATAAATAGATATTTAAAATAGAAAAAATAGGAAAATTATGTGGGGTATTAATGCAGTCCTGAGAGAACAATATGGAGCTTGGGTTCGGGTTCGGTCGAGCCGGGTCGGGTCAAAATCGGACATGAGACAATAATTGAATTAAATATAGGGATTTATAATCATGGGTAAATAAATAATATACGGGTACTCCAATAAATGGGACACAAGCGTCATGTGGGTAGTAGGCTTCATGTGGGTCACGTCCATACTTTGGGTCGACTAGGTTGGATCGATGTCGGGTCCCAAAATTAAATTGGAAAATAAATCAGGTTTCACGGTAGAAAATAAATCGACCTAAATTGACCCGGAAGTTGTGCGAAGAAAATGAAGCACAAAATGGAGTGTCTGAGTGGGACACGAAGGTCATGGTTGAAGAGCATCTCGAGTAGATTATTTATGAGAAGTTGGTTCTGAGAAAATGACTGGTCTGGTGCTCCTAAATTAAAAGTCACGGTAACGTGCAAACGATGATCAAAAATAAAAGTGGAAATAATTATCCAACGATTAATTGGTCTAAGTTGACCCAAAGTTGCACGATACAGAAAGAGCACAAGGGAACGAGTTCAAGTGGGACACGATATATCAAAACGAAGATAATCTTGTCTACTTCAAAACTCGTGAAGAGAGTTTACAGAGATTGATATCCCTGACGCTCCAGAAGTCAAAGTCATGGGAAGGTACATTTATGATAAAAAATAATTAAATAATAAAACACTTATCGAAAATAATTTATTTAGAAAATTTTAAAATAGCCCTGAAATTCAGAGGGCTTACAGCACCCCAGTCAGGTGCAACCTGACCTGGCGCACCCCGGTCAGGCACAACCTAACCTGGCGTACCCCAGCCTGGTGCCACCTAACTTAGGCACCCTCTGTCCCCCTTGGCACCACCTGTCATTTCCCTGGCGCCACTTGACCAGCGCCACTTGTTGCCATGATACTTCTTGTCCCTTGCCCCATGCATGTTCTCCTAGTTCTAGTTGTATTGGCCTGTGATCTTGCATGTGACTTGTACTTGAGCTATCTTATGATGACCCGGCTCGATAACTTGTTGAGCATATCATGACTTGCCAGTATTGATCATGACATGAATACGACTTGACATGAACACGACATGATAATCTTGATAGTAGCCCGTCGAGACGCACTTTTGGCAAGCCCTCTTGACATGATAAGTAACTTGATAAGACATGTACAATCTTGATAGTGGCTCATCGAGGCACACTCCTGACAAGTAATCTTGACAAGTAACAAGTAACCTGACATGACATGATAATCTTGAAAGGCTGTTACGACAGCTACCCTGACTTGCTAAGTAACACTTGTCTTGACACCATGGTTGATTTTCCTGATAGTGATTGTACAAGCTACCCGTCTCGTCTTGCATCATGTCTAGGACATGGTGTCACAACCTGTACCCTGATTAGGGGCACGAGCACGTGGGTACGTCCAGCCTACGCCGCAGAATCGGCAGTAGAACACTGTATAGGTCGTCTACAAAAACTATACTAAACAGTATAAGGGTACCTGTATAGTATATACACTCCGAATGGAGGTGACACAGCAAATACAGTCTCAATCACAAGATAAAACTAAGGTAGATAGCACGAAAAGGAAATATGATAGATGAAAATAGGAAATAAGTTTAAGATCCAACACAAGCCCAGAGGTATACACAACATCACAGAGTTACAGAATATAATATAGAATACTACAGTCTGGAAGTACTAGCTGGATCGTAGTCCAGGCAAACCTAACTAAGCTACACTACTCTGGATATGCAAAGTCTAGTGGCTAACTAACAGGCCACAGTCCTGGCCTAAGTCTCCATCTGTCTCGACCCCATAGTAGGTCGAGCAGTCTGCCTCAGAAATATCTGTAATATATCAACGGTATCCTGTCAGGAAAATGAGCAAGTACAAACACTAACAACAGTTCCATATGAATTGACAAATTCTATAAGAGACAGTATAATAAAATACAAGACAAAGATATAGGATGACTTGGGAGCCATTCGAAAGCCGAGCTACAACCCGTAAACCAAACAAGGACCGGGGTTGTAACCCTTCTCCCGAATAGAACCTAGTCTCCAATCAAGGAATAGCATAAGAGCATATAGAACATGTGAAATATAAGACAAAATCAACAGAAAATATGTAATAGGATGTGAGTACTGAATAGGACGACAATATATAGGACGACTTGAGAACTATTCCGAAGCCGAGTTACAATCCTTAAACCAAACAAGGACCGGGGTTATAACCCTTCTTCCGAACAGAACTTAGCCTTCTATGATAAATAAATATAACATGTGCCTTGAATCATTAGTGCGTTATGTGATCGACTTGGAAAACATGATCAGGCTTTCCATCTGACCGGCTATGAACAAGTGTACAACGGAGCAGGATAAGGCCGACTACCATGGAAAGCTATGAACAAGTGGGGTCAGGCTTTACCCGTCGTGAGCGAGGGTATAGCTATACACAAGAACAAGTACAAGTGTGAAGAACAAGTAGGAATTTTGATCACACAACCACTAATAACTCCCCATCCCCGAATAGTATAAAGGATCCAGACATGACACGTCATGACACGGGATTCCGTAAGAGGGTAGCAAGTCCCCTTAGGAATCAGTGTCTATACAAGTACATAGAACAAGACAGAAAATGTACCAATATACCAAGAAATCCAGGAACAACATCTCATGTCATGATCCAACATATACTAGTCCGTGAACTATCGTGTCTGGAAATCAAGTAAGACACTACAACTGAATCGGATATAGCAGATATCAAGACAATAAAAATTATCAGTGAATGTACTCGCCTGTGGTCCTGAGCTGATAATGTGAACAGATGCTCAGAGTAATCACAGACCTAAAGATGAGATACCATGAGTCCAAATAGGGTTTAATAATGAAAGAAAAGCTAATCTAGTCATGATATGCAAGTCTAAGTCAAAACTAGGTCAAACTAAGTCACACCAAGCTAAACTAGGTCATACTAGATCATACTAGATCACTGGAAGTCAATCCAAGTCAAACTAGGTCAAACGGGGTCAAAGGTTGACTTACAGTTGACTTTTGGTCAACTGGTCAACCCTGGTCAACTCTAGGTCAAACTAGGCTAATGTTGACCAACTGTTGACTTTCAGTTAACTAGTCAACTCTGGTTTGGTTTCGGGTCGATTCTAGGTCAAGCGTTGACTTGAAGTTGACTTTCGGTCAAAAAGTCAACTCTTGGTCAACGGGGGTCAAGACTAGCCTAAACTACCCTCATCTAGTCATTACCTACCTAGACAACCTACTTCTAAGCCCATCTTAGAAGTCAAACTCAATATCTTAACTATACCCCATTACCTACATTTACCCTTCACAAGGTAAATACCAATACCTTGCACATACCAAGGTAAACCACTCTAACCTTGGAATACTAACCTAGGCTTCCTAGGATAGCTAGACACTAACCTACCTAACCATTACCAACCATAAAATTCTAGTACCTAGCTCATCTAACCCATCTCATGACACATGTTAGTTATCTCAACATTAATTTAAGTATCATAAGATACTCTATAGTATCTTAGGATACCATTTCACAAAACCCACTTTCATCCTCTATCTCCAACTTGGTATTCTAATACCAAGTCTAATTATCACTCCCTAACTTCTAACCCATTCGGATACTACTACGACGCTAACCTATCTCAATTCACGACTCACTCACACACAATACTCACTCACTCACTCACAATATTTCCATCACAAACACTCTCAAAACATTCCTTAAAACACTCACACACAAGCTCACATAGGGGTCATATATAGGCTCACATAGGGGGGTCAACATGGGGCTAAATGGGGCTGAAATGGAGCCGTTAAGGGGCTGCCCCCCCTTAAACAATGCTACTAAGTAGCAGTCTAAACTGCTACTGCTGCTGTTACTAAACAGCCTATGGGGCTGTCCCCCCTTTATTCACTGCTACATGGTAACAGTGCACACTGCTACAGTGTGCTCGAAATCAGCATTCCCCTGTGGGGACTGCTGCTGTCCCTACTGCTGCTGTATGCAGCAGTCTCCCCTCCCCATTCTTCATTCTCCCTCACTCCCTCTATCACTCTATACTCTCTCAATCACATTCCCTATATCTCCCTCTCACTCTCTCTATATAAATCACTCTCTATATCAATCTCTAACTCATAAATACTCTCTATATCTACACATACATCAATAATATATATAAAGACACCCACACACCCATATGTATTTATTGACACACAATATATATATATATATATATATATATATATATATATATATATATATATATATATATATATATATATATATATATATATATATATATAGAATATGATACACGTAGATACTATGTGATACACGTAGATACTATATGATACATTAAGAACAACTCTCTAACAATATAAAAATAAAAAATAAAATATAGAATATGATACACGTAGATACTATATGATACATTAAGAACAACTCTCTAACAATATAAAATCTGAGATTAAATATAAATAAATCATTCCTACAACATATCAAAATACAAGCGTATCCAAAATTGGGGGTTTCCCACTAGGACACAAAATACAACACAAAGGACACTCCTATGACCTCCAAATGGACACGAAATGGACACAAATGGAGATAGAACTATGGGGGTCATTCCTATGGATTCAAAATAATCCTAAATACATGTAGGAATGAAATAGAGAAGAGAATATACCTCCCGGTTGATCAAATCTAAGAAAACTCCTCCCGATACGACACCGACACGAAGAGACCTCCAAATAGACACGAACAAGAGCCAAATCCTCCCAAACTTGGCTAGCACCCTCTCTTCATAGAGTAGAGAAGAAATGAAAAAGATTTGGTGGAAGAAAGGATTGATTTGGAGATAAAATCAATGGTGGTTCCTCTCAAAATTGGGGAAGAACGAGAGAGAGTTTTTGTGGATGAGAACAAATGAAATGACTCACCCCCTTTTCCTCCAAGTGGTCGGCCACAACTAGCCTAGGTGTCCCCCTATTTATAAAGTCTAAAATACCCTCCATGACTCCTATTGATTTAAATTAGGAATAGGTTTTAGGTTGAGGCTAAATTAGTCTAGTTTAAAGTCTCTAATTAAACCTAACCTATCCATGAATAATTAGTCTAACACACTAACTAAAAATAATGTCATGTGGGCCATGCCTAACTAATGAGTAGGTCCCACTAGAGTTAAAACTACCTCGGGTCTCCGTTACAAGTCGGATTGAGTTGAAATTCGAACCCGACTCAAATAACCCCAAAATAATATCATAAATAATAAAATAAATTTCAAAAATATTCAAAAATGAAAAATGACCAAAATATTCCTATTCTTAAAAACGGGGGATGACACATGGATTCCTGGTTACCACGGTCAGAAATTCATAATGAATATGACTAGGTTAATGACTAGATTGATCAAGTAGTTCATATAGAGAGATTTTTCCAGTTACAGGCGATCTCGTTATCCTGGCCACACCTGAGTGGACTTGTAGCCTGCCGACGAGTAGGGCACATTTGCAGCCCACTGTTATGTGGGACACTTCTTGAAATCATAAGTACTATAGCACACTGCCATGTGTTGCACTCCAAGTCACCTAATGATTCTCTAACTCTTGGTAACTCTAAGCAAACTCGTCTGGATAAACTGGATAGCTGCAGGGCATGTGACTTGGGAATATCTCAAATGCATCTTGTTAGTAACTAGGCATGTGATAATCCTAACTAGCTAATGATAGCAAGCCGTAAGACTTGAATGGCCGTGCCAGAATGTTTGCCTTGTGGTTAACATGGGAATTATATTCCGTCTCTTGTTTTCTTAATGCAAGCTCTTATTTTATTCTAACCCTGTCCTCTTGTTACTTAATCATGTTCACTATTTATATCTTCTGTTAATTAACCTGCTGTTTTTAGTTGCTTAATGAAGCCTCCCTTGTGTCACTTGCTCTTTCTGGGGTCTGACCCAGCTGGTTTTCTATGGCCAGATTTTGGAGTAGCACCCGAGGACCTACCTGCCTCCCAGCCAGATGGTGAACACTAGACGCTATTTGCCATTAAAATTGTTTGATTGAAAACTTTAATACAAACAGAACAGTGTTACAATGTAGGACTTAGATGTAGTCCTAGGAGTACACTTTTGTTTAAGCTGGGTCCTTAGTGCCAATGGAGCGAGTGGTAATGCGTTGACTCCGTTGACCGGCTGACGACGGTTATCGGTTCTCTGAAGGTGTTGATTGCTCTGGGTGCTGGAGCTTGCTGAGAGGAGGAAAACGTTGAGTGTCTAGAACTGCCTCTCCGGTGATTCTCTGTTGTGGATTCTCTCTGTGTTGTGAGTCTTTGTGTTCTGAGTCTCCGTCCGTGTGAAGGAGATGATCCTTCTATTTATAGTTTTGCAGGCTGGCTGCTCATGCGCGCATGTAGGATGCGCCGGTGTGGGGATGCCACGTGGAGGTTGCTGATGGAGGCGCACGGATGCTGTGCCTTGATCGAGGGGGAGAACTCTTCATACTGCTGTTGTGAGCCGGCACGTAGCAGAGAGAAGATCTTTCCGTTGCTGAAATCTTGGACGAGTTGAGTCAAAAGACACGTGTCGTCGACTCATGGTTCGTAGATCTCGGATTTGGTGGAGAGGAGTGATCTGGTGGGCTGTACCTTGGATTGGGCGCAGGAGGAGGAGGCTGCGGCTCATAACCTTTAGGAGTTACAAACCATTTGGGGCGCATGGCTTTTGAGGCGCATGCAGGCGACTTTCCTTCTGTCTTTCGGGATCAGAGAGCAGTCTGAGGCGCATGGCTTTTGAGGCGCATACTGATTTGGACGCATGGCCGTAGAGGCGCATGCTGATGGTGGAGTGGCCACGTGGCAGTAGCCGTCGAAATAAAGTCATGATGATGCTGACGTTGCCGACGCTTCGTTTTCTGAAAAAGCTGTCAACTGTTCAGACTTTGGGAGGCGTGCTGCCAACTCTGTCAGTTCAGCATTTAATGTTGGTGACGTTCGATGGACAACTGAGTGGGCGCGTCGGTTGGCATTCCACTCGGTATGGAGATGTGTGGGGGCGCACCCTCTGTAATGCGCCGAGTACTGTAGGGCGCATCTGTGTGATGCGCCTGATGCCGAAGGGCGCGTCCGTGTGATGCGCTGTCTGACTGGCGCATCGGACATGTCTTTTAATGAT
This sequence comes from Iris pallida, assembly GCA_029216955.1. Lineage (NCBI taxonomy): Eukaryota > Viridiplantae > Streptophyta > Magnoliopsida > Asparagales > Iridaceae > Iris > Iris pallida. Next base: position 11,631,954 of record JANAVB010006397.1, on the reverse strand, counting down.
GCGGCTGTCTCGCTCTTCGAGTGCTATAAATAGCCGTTTGGCTGAATTCGAGGCGTCCGGTTCATCCATTTAATGTAAATTCATTGCACGGAATTCGGAGGGCCATCCACTTGGCGCGTGGGTTTGATCTGCCCGGCCTATAAATAGTGGCATGGAGAGAAGGTTTGCTTCTCATTCCCTCACGTACTTCCAATATGAACTTGAATATGCGGGTGCATTCTGTTGACGAAGTGCTCCCGAGGGTGAAGATGAGACGCTGTGTTGTCTTCGATACACTTGAAGGTGACTGTTACATCCAAAAGACGGAGTCGAGGGCTTCCGAGGCAGGCGGAAGGTGCCTGTTGCATCCAAAGATAAGGATGCTCGGGCCTTGTCTCCGTTATTCCGGAAGTGCCGTAGATCGGAATGGCGGTGCTAGGCTCTATCTTCCTTCAAAGTGGGGTTTGCCCACTTTGGTTGTGTTGAAAGCTGCTCCTTTAGCCGCGGTTTCGATCACGGTCTTCCTTCGGTTTTGGAGGCTCTTTCGAAGCCTCCCCTGGCCACAGCATTTGCGGTGCTCTTCTCTTCCTTGGTTCCAGCCAGAGGGTTAAATGCTTTTTGTATCGAAGTATTTATCAGGCGAGCCTGGTTGGAAGAGCGGCACATAACTGGGCTCTGCTCGGCCAGGTGAGCCTGGCTGGAAGAATTTGGCTGAAGGGATGCACATAGCTGGGCTGGATGCACATAACTGAGCTGGATGCACATGACTGAGCTGCTGAAGATATGGTGGGATGCGCCTGGTTGGAGGCGCATGATGTCTGCTGCGCCTGACTGACAGCGCATGGTGATGCTGCGCCTATCTGGAGACGCATGGTGGCCGCTGCGCTTATCTGAAGGCGCATGGTGGCCGCTGGCTGTAGACTTAGGATCTTTCCTTTGTAGAAATTCTCATTTGTACAACCTTTTCTAGACATGTAATAGACTTTTATAAAATGAAAAGTCCTTCTTCAAATGTCTATACTTATTGACTTTGCTGTGAAGTTCTTCGTCTGAGTTCTAGCGCATGTAGTGTCTGGCGCATGGGCTTTCTGGTTGTGAAATTCCATGCTTCTACAAGACCCCCTTCAAAGTTTTCAAAACTTTTGAATAAGTTTTGGAATACTTTGAATAAGAAGCATGGAGGTCAGGGCGCATGATTTCAGGGCGCATGCTTGTTCGGGCGCATGCTCTTCTCAGTTAATGATGATGGTGCCTCGGTAACCGAAAAGATTAATGATGATCTTTTGATTTTGTTTGCTGCTATCCTTGCACAGAACCCGAGGCGACGGCTGAGATCACACGTCATCTGTTCGCGCGTGCGACCAAGCCCTATAAATAGGTAAGAGTTGGAGAGAGAAAGGGTTCTTCTTCTCTGTGCCTCTGCTTCTTTAGAGTTTCTTCTTCAAAACCCTAACTTCTCCTTTCTCGAGAGAATGGCTCCCAAGACTCCTCGCGGTGCTGCCGGCAAGGGAAAGGAGAAAGCGAAGGAGTCTGTCGATGAGGATGTACCTATCACTCTTGCGACTCTTGCCGACGTTCGTCCTGAGGTGACAGGTGGGTTTCGTCTCTGCTTTGGGCCCTGTGCCCTAACTGCCGACGCGTATAGACTTCGGTCTTTGATGATACGCCGAGGTTCTATCCTGCCAACGTGCATAGGTTTATACCTCTATCATGCACCGAGGTTTTAAGGGCTGACGCGTATGGGTTTTATTCCCTAAAGATGCGCCGAAGCCTTTGCTGACGCGCATGGGCTCACGCTCTGATAATGTGCCGAAGCTCCAATGCCAACGCGCATGGGCTTACGCCCTGATGATGCGCCGAGACATGCTGACGCGCATGGGCCTATGCCCTGATGATGCACCGAAGCAGATGCGCATGGGTTCATACCCTAGCAATGCGCCAGTCTGCTTGACATATTTTGTCTTTTTGCCTGACTTCCACTTTTGTTGTGCCAGTGTCGATGACGATCCCTTTGTTGAATGAGGTCCTCCTGGACGCTTCTCTTTGTCAGATGGGAGTTGATTTTGATGAGGCGGTGATCAACCCTGCAAAGGATGCTATCCTTCAGGACCAACCTCGTGAGAGGATGCTACAAATCCAGGTCCAGTTGCCGCTTTTCCTCCAGAGTATGATGGAGAGCGGTAAACTGAAGTCTGCTGATTCTGAAGGTGTGACTTTCTTAAAGCCTGCCTTTCTGTTTGGTGACCGATTAGTCTCTTCCGAAGCGAAGATATTGAAGATCAGAGAAGATTGGTTCTTTGCTGCTAAGGGCATGATGTTATACATGCGGCAGGTTGACCGCCAGTTGCCACTGACAGCCTTTTATCGTCTAGCTTCGAAGAGAAGGATGGGTTGGGAACTTATTCCTTCTCAAGGAGGTGCCTTGGGGGGTTCCCTTTCGATTGACACCACCTCGAACCAGCGAGACACCTTGACCGCCTCACGAACCGGTTCTTCGTTCAGTTACCGAGCTTTGCGTCCCGGGAGCATCTATAGTAAAGTCCCAAATGACACGTTTCCCTTCAGTGCCCCGACTTTTGCAAATCGGATGCTGACGTCGAAGGTCACGTATCCGACAGCTGGTTTTAGAGTCGAAGGTTGGTGTCACTATATCCCAAAGTGGGACGAGTTGACCTCCTGGGTGCTTTCCCGGTTCAAAGTTGAGCTTAAAGAGATAGGGCTGACTGCCGCCATTCGGGCCACGCAGGCAGGCGTGGACCTCAATAAGCCGATGTTCCTTGCGCTCTTGGAGCTTTTCAACGCCCAGACTGGCAGCTTCTTTACTCCAGTGGGGGAGTTGGGATTGGCCCTTCATGAGATGTACGAAGTGTCCAAGCTTCCTTGGGGCTCGGAACCGTACGAGGAATATTTCCCATCAAATGAAGAGATCCAGGTCTTGGAAGATAAGGACCCGGAGATGATGGCCGTTTTCAAGGAGGTGACGAGCCATCATTATCTGATGCACCGGAGGGACAAGGGTAAGACCCAGCCTCACGTGACTGCTTGGAGGGACTATGTCTTCAGGCAGGATTTGGCGGATCCTTCGAGGATCCGGTTTGCGACTCCGCAGGGCTTGAACCCCGCGGAAGTGAGTTCTGAAATAACCCGGCTGGACGAGAGGACCCCACATTCCAATGAGAGCGGTAAGGATACGTACAGCTGTTTCTGGCACTGCGCGCACCGGATGTCATCTAAGGCAGTGTTGACGGCCTACTTGATGATATGGCTCCGGGATTGCATATTTGCAGGGGGATCCGGTGCCGTTGAGAGGGTACATCGGAATCTCATTTTGCCTACAGTGAAGTTGGCCTTTGGACGACCTTTAGCTCTCCTCCCCGCGATGGTGTGCAACCTGTTGCGCGGTTTGAGGTCTTTTGCTGATGATGTGATCCACGAGAAAGGTAATAATGACAACTTTCCCCGGGCCGAGCTGCCTTTCCATTATCTTATGGGGTGGCTGATCTTACATCATCCGAATGTGATGAGTCCTGGCCCTGAGGAGGACCATGTTGAAGGAGATGCCTTCATTCGCCGTTTCTACACGAGGAAGTGGTCTTACACTGGCGTCCCCGTTTGTAGGAGGGTTTTGTCCTTCCTTCAGGGGTGGGAAATCGTGAAGGTTGGCCCGATCTTCAAGAATTTCGAGGCCGACCAGGATTTGGTTGATTCTGGCGAGGATGCGGTTACTTTGCCGAAATGGAGTTTTCGTTGGTTGCAGAGTATCCGGCCTTCGTACCGGGTCTACCGTAATCAGAACAGATGTTATCTGGAACCGTACTTGCCAAGCCGATTTGCTCGTCAATTTGGCTACACTCAGCTAATGCTGCGGAATCCCAGTAGCAGTCTAGGCTTCATTGGTATTTTGCTGGATGGAGCCCGGGGCTGGCAGTATTATAACGCTGGATGCACTAGCGTTAAGTTTACCACACCAGTTCGCAATCCTCGGCCGCCGATCTTATATTCGGCCGCCAAGCTGTATTGCACTATGAATACTATGTCTCCTGGTTATGACAGGGAGACTAGTTTCATCATTGGAACCCAGTTGGAGGCAACAACGAATATGTTGGTGGCAGCTCGGTCATATCGTCCGCCAAAATTGGCGGGGTATCGGGCTGCTGCTGTGGCACCAGTGAGAGACCCGTCTGTCGGGAAAAGACGGGCTGACCCAGAAGCTGGTTCTTCTGTACCAAAAAGGTCGAGAAGGACGTCGACCCCGAAGATTACGGAAGCGCCACTTGTAACGCCGACGGGCTCAGCTACCGCTGAGGTACGGAGTGCTTCATAATTCCAGTTTTTTTTATGTCATTGTGGCGACTTATGTTCTTCTTCTTGTAGGGATTGAAGAAGAAGTCTCGTGCTTCGAAACCGGGCACCAGTAAGCCGAAGGAGGTGGCAGGCTCTTCTGAGGAGCGCATTACACCGATGATGATGTCTCCTGTGGAGGAGGGTCCCGAAGATGTTCCCGCGGAGGTTTTAGTATCTCCTGACTTTGAAGTCGCAACAACTTCTGGGATAGTACTATCTGCCGTGGAGGCCTTGGACGCTGAGGGTCCTACAGACTCGAGGCATCCTGATGATGAAGTGGATTGGAGTTCGTCGCCTTCTGGTGACGTCCCTCCAGCGTTGCAAGGGTCCATTGCGGGGGCAGCAGAAGCAGTGAGGATAGAGGAGAGGGTTGATTCCCCTCCTTGTCATGATGAAGGGAGGTCGGCTGAATCATTGCCAAATCCTTCCTTGGCTTCAACCATGGACATAGAGATGGCTACCGATCAGGCGGTAGCGACAGATTTTGTCCCTGTAGAGGGACTTGAGAAGAATGAGACCCTTCTGTCGGTCTTGTCTCCTGGGGCTGGCCAGGAGATAAATGTTGATCTTTCCGTTTTGCCGGGGGAGGTAGTTGATGCTGATAGAACGTCGGGGGTAGAAGAGGTGGCCGTTGACGTCGGTGATTTCTCCGGGCTTGAGAAGGGTAAGGGTGTGGAACCCTCTGTTGCTCTTTCCACTTGGGGTACTATCATGACGTATGTGCCGGCTCCTTCTGTTCCTTCGGCTCCTCGGGCTAGCAGTCTGGCCCCTGTTGATGAAGAGCCTATTGCTGCCGAGGTTCAAACCTCTCAGATCGAGGTTGGCGGATCTTCCTTCGGTCCGCAAACTGTAGTAGCTCCCCCAACTCCTGCTATGACGCCGCAGGTGCTGGCGGATGCCGACGAGTATGTGAAGTTCCTCGTCGAGGGAGTGTACAAAATGCTGGAGAAAGGTGTATCTGCAGTGATGGATGCCAAGGGGAGCTTTGCGACAGCAAAAGCTTTGGCAATGCCTTGTATCGAGCTGATCCGCGTTCACCAAGGCCATGACCATATGGCCGAAATTCTGGAGGTTTCGGTGATTGAGCTGGACGAGCGGTTCGCGGAACTGCAGCGCATCCAACGAAATGACCTCTCTGTCTTGATAGATGCAGAGATAGGGAAGTTGATTGCTGAAATCGAGGCTTCCCATCGAGCCGATGTGAGTAGTTGGGAGCGTGAAGTGGCTGGGACTGAGACTGCGGCGGAGCAGTTGTCTCAATCTATGAAGAAGACGACGGAGAAGCGGGCTGCGGTGGACGCTAACATCGCAGAGGTTGATGCTTAGATGCGCCGTCTTTAAGACCAGCGGGCCCAACTTCAACTAGAAGCTGATCGTGTCCTGGCTGAACACGTGGCATTCAAGCAGGAGGAAGCGACTCTTACTCAGCGGACCCTTGCTTTGGCTCAGCAGCGACGACAGCTTGATGAGAAGTATGAGAGTAAAACTTCCGCTGAGGCTGTCGGATTAATGCGTCAAGAAGCCGAGCTCCGAGTCCAGGCGACTGTGGAAACTCGCACTGCCGACCTGAGACCTCGAGTCAGAGAGCTCTCATCCCACCCTGGAGAGGATCGGGGACTGTAGTTTCTCTTTTTTATGTGTTTTTGCAACTCTTGCTGGGGAAATAGCGTATTTCTGTACTCCATTTTTTTTTTTTGAAAAATAAAGAAATACACTATCTCTTTTTTTTGTGATGTGTTCATTTTTGATCTCATAAACTTGATGATTTATGTGGACCTATTATCTTTTGCGTACCTTGGTTTTTAGGTACAGATAATAAGTTTGAAGGAACCAACATGTTTGTTCAGAGGTAATGTGGACATGGCAATCATTAGGTTCAAATGATAGAATCTTCCTACTCAGAGGTATTTATGGACATGGTAGGAATGATCCTGGGGGATACGCTGAACAACTCAGAGGTAATGTGGACGTGGAAGTTCTGCGATCAATGTACGACAACACAGGAGTTGTTTGTACGAGATATTTACTCAGAGGTAATGTGGACGTGGTAAACATGAAGGATAGCGTAAGCTTACGAAATGTAAGGTTCCGCTTTGTAGGATGTAGAGAGACAACTCAGAGATAATGTGGACGTGGTTATCTTTCTACGGAAGGATGCCACGGAACAGCTGGGTTCCGGAAGCGTTTGATTTTGTGAAAAGAGGTTGTTTGGGGAAATACATGTCTTGGAGGATGTCAAGAATAGTACTTCTTTAGGAACTTGCCGTTGATGGGCATCATGAACAAGTCTCCATTGGGTTTGGCGAGGCGGTAAGCACCGTTTGAGTATACCGTCTCAATGATGAAGGGTCCTTCCCATTTGGGCTCGAACTTCCCTGGTGTCTTGTGAGTTAACACCATGGCCTTCTGACTGCTAAAACCAGGTCGCCAACTTGGAAAGTTCTTTGCTTGACCTTCTTGTTGAAAGCCTGTGATATACGGGCTTGGTAAAGTTCGATACGTTGTTGAGCTAGGAGACGCTTTTCGTCAAGTGCCTCCAGTTCCCGCAGACGACGACGTTGATTGTCTTCTTCTGTGAGTTTGTTTGTGATCGCTACTCGGAGTGAGGGGATCTGGATCTCGAGAGACAGTACCGCTTCGCTCCCGTAGACCAGGGAGAATGGTGTGTTGCCTGTTGGGGTCCGTACCGTTGTGCGGTAGGCCCAAAGACATTCGCTGAGCTTTTCGTCCCAGTCGCGTTTGTTGGATGACACGACCTTTTTGAGCAGCCTGACGATAGTTTTGTTGAACGCCTCGGCCAATCCGTTTGCTGCCGGATTGTAGGCGGTTGAGGCCACGTTTTGAATGCGATTCTTGTCACAGAACCTGCTGAAAATGTGGCTGATGAACTGGGGACCATTGTCATGAATGATTCGCCTGGGTACTCCGAAACGGTAAATGACATGGTGTTTGATAAAGCTGACCACCCTGGAGCTTTTTACTTCCGCTAGTGGGACTGCTTCCGCCCATTTGGAGAAGTAATCGATGATGGCCAGGATGAAACGATGTCCTCTTGATGAAGGAGGGGTGATTGGTCCTACAATGTCCATGTCCCAGGCTTCGAATGGCCAGGAGGCGACTGTAGGATGTAGAGGTTCAGACGGTGTATGTATGAAGTCTGCATGAAGTTGGCATGCATGGCACTTCTTAGCATATTCCACTGCGTCGGCGGCCATGGTTGGCCAGTAGTAGCCCATACGTCGTAGTCGATCTTGCAACTTAGGACCTGGTTGGTGAGCTTCGCAAGTTCCGTCATGAGCTTCTCGAAGAGCTTCGGCCGCTTCTTCGTTAGACATGCATCGAAGGAGAAGCCCGTCGAAGGAGCGTCGGTACAGCGTTTTAGTGGCTGTATCGTAGTAGAATCGAAGAGAGCGTCTCCTAACTGAGACGGCTTCCTTCGGGTCCTCCGGAAGGATTCCGTAGACGGCGAAGTCGATGAATGGGAATCTCCAGTCTCGGACATTAACATCGGTGTTTGTCGGTACGGCGTGAGCCATTTGCAAACATAGGTTGTTTCTGGGACAAATCAAGTCTCGGCCAGTTACCGTGACATAGTGTTGAGTCCCAAGGGGCGCGGCTAATGAGGCTGCGAGGCCAGCCAGAGCGTCTGCCTCCAAGTTTTGTAGACGGGGTACATGTTCGTTGAAGAACCCAGTGAAGGTTGAAATGATGTTCAATGCAACTTCATGGTAAGGGATCAAATCTTCATGGCGAACCTCATATTGCCTCCGAATCTGGTTTACGACGAGTTTCGAGTCGCCGTAGGCTTCCAGATGATCCACCCCCAGCTGTTGTGCTAGCTGGAGTCCCATGACGAGTGCGTTGTACTCAGCAACATTGTTGGAGCACGGCTTCGAAAGAGAGTATGCGCGCTGGATGACTAGCTGATCGGGGAAGACCAAGACTACCCCCACTCCTGCGATGATTTGGCCGTTGGGGCCCGTTCTTGAAGCGCCATCGAAGAACATCCGCCAAACGGGGCTTCCTTCAGTGACGTTTGATTCTTGGACTTCATCCGGGATGTCTTCATAGAGTTTTGAAGATTCTGGGATGGGGTGTGCAGCTAAAAAGTCAGCCAGAGCCTGACCCTTGACCGCCTTCTGCGGGACAAACACCATGTTGTATGGCGTTAGTAGGATCGCCCATGTGGCCAGCCGGGAGTTTAATGACCCTGGCTTCGTCATGAGAACTCTGAGTGGATTGACTCGGGAGATGACGTGAATTGTTTGGCCCGAGACGTAATGACGAGTCTTCTGAATGGCAAACACCAAAGCCAAGCACTCCTTTTCAACGGGGTTGTACCGATGTTCGGCCCCGATGAGTGTTCGACTGAGGTAGTAGATTGCTTGCTCGTAGCCTGCATCGCTGTTTTGAGCCAGTAAAGCGCCGAGGGAATGATCCATGGCACGGACGTAGAGGAGGAATGGTTTGCCGGCGACAGGTGCCACTAGGACTGGCGGGCTTGTCAAGTAAGCCTTGATGTCGTCGAAAGCCTTTTGGCACTCCTCTGTCCAGACGTAAGAGACTCCCTTCTTCATGAGCTGAGTAAAGGGTTGACATTTACCGGAGAGGTTTGCTATGAACCTCCGGATGTATGCCAGACGTCCCTGTAAGCCCCAAAGTTCTCGAAGGTTCTTCGGAGGGTCCATGTTGAGGATGGCTTTAGTCTTCTCGGGATCGACATGAATGCCTTTTGCCGTGATGACAAAGCCCAAGAATTTGCCGCTAGAAACCCCCAGGAAGGATTTAGCGGGGTTCATTTTGAGTTGATGTGCCCGCATGAGATCAAAGACCGTCTTCAGGTCCTGTAGGTGATCTCTTTTGAGGCGGCTCTTGACTGCGATGTCGTCAACATAACACTCAACTGTCTTGCGAAGATGTTGACGGAAGATGGTACTCATCGCTCGTTGGTATGTTGCACCGGCATTCTTCAAGCCGAAGGGCATTACTGTGTAGCAGAAAACACCTTTCGGAGTCCTGAATGATGTGTGTTTTGCGTCATCGGGGAACATCTTGATTTGATTGTAGCCTGAATACCCGTCCATGAAGGACATGCGTTCAAAGCCACATGTGTTGTCGATCATTACATCGGTGATTGGGAGCGAGAATTCATCCTTCGGGCAAGCAGAGTTGAGATCCCTGAAATCGATACAGACTCGTATCTTCCCGTTCTTCTTGGTGACAGGGACGACGTTGGCTACCCAGTCCGGGTGTTGTTCCTCACGGATGAAGCCACTGGTCAAGAGCTTGTCCACCTCCTGATCGATGGCATTCATGATGTCCGGACGGAAGCGTCGCTGTTGTTGTTTGATAGGTTTGGCATCTGGTAAGATGTTCAACCTATGCATCGTGATCTGTGGATCGAGACCCGGCATGTCTTCGTAGCTCCAGGCGAAGACGTCAATATACTCTTTAGCCAGTTGGACTAAAGATTCTCGGTCTTCTCCTTCCAAGCTTTTGCTGATAAAGATGGGTTTAGAAGAAGACCCATCCCTGAGGTCGATCTGCTCGACTTCGTCTTCGGTGGAAGGTTCTCGTAACTCAAAACGAGACTCCCATTGTTCTCTTAGGCGCTGAGCCCAGGGTTCCTCTTCGAAGGGTTCCGGCGGTTGGTCTTCGCCTTCATCTTTCTGAGGTTGCGCCGATGTCATGTTAGCTGACAGCACTTTCCTGAAGACTGATCCGATACTGGTATCGGAATCCTACGTCGATGCTTCAGACAAGTGGGAATGTTCTATGTCTTCTGCGTCTGAACTCTCTGGAGTTGATGGCGGCGTGACATAGCCTAACCCCCGTCGAGTCCGATTATAGTAATCCTGTGGCTTTCCATTGGGCATCGAAAGCCGGACAGGGAGATGTCGACCCTTGCCGTAGTTTAAGCCTTTGTTGCTTTTCAGGTCGTAGCCCATCTTTTGGATGATGTGCTTAGCCGCATCTGTGTACCGATAGACTTGTACTCTGCCGGTATCAGGTTCGGGCTCGATTGACGGGAGGTCCCGACGACGCTCGATTTTGCCCGAGATGATGGTGCCTTGGTCTCGGCTCCGTGGAGGGACTATGAAGACTCCTTGAGACGGGACTATTTGATTATGGAAGACAAGAATAATTGAAAGACACTCTATTATTGATAAAGTACGAGATTTTATCCCGTGGGATTACATTGTCGAAGGAGGGTGCGTCTACATCAGCAGAGATATATTCGCCAAGATTCTCATCTGTAAGCACTGGGGCCGGATCAGGAGAGTCCTCCACCGCTCCGACTTTGGGGTCTGAGAGGGTTATGTGAGCCCTCTCCGGCATCTTGGATGACTGCGGCGGCTTGCCTTTAAGACGCACCTTGAGAGGTGCCTCGGTTGCGCCTCCGATGAGTGGCGCCTTCCCTTGTAATTTTACTACCAGGGGAGCCGCTGTTTGAGGTGACTTTTCCTTGAGGCGTATCTTCAGGGGAGCTTCGTGAGCCGGGGAGGCTTGCCCTTCAATCGGATTTTCAAGGGGGCGTCGGGAGTTATTTCGGGCTCCAAGTCCGGCTCTGTTGCCGTCTCTGCTTCATCATCGGCGTCATTGGCTTCCTTCTCGTCAAGTGGCTTGTACAAGTCGGAATCGGTGAAGTAGGCCTCAATCCCTTTGAAGGGATCAATATCTGCAAACTCCGTCTGGATGACGCCGTTGGTGGATACATATTTCATGCATTGGTGGAGCATGGAGGGCACCACCATGTACTCATGTAACCATGGTCGTCCGAGTAAGATGTTGTAGTTGACCTCGGCATCCACCACATAACAAGTCACCTCAGTTTTATGGCTGCCGATGTGACACTTCAGCCGGATCTTGCCCAGTGGCTCGCTCTTAGCGTTGAAGCCACTGATGGTCGTATTGGAGGGCGCCAGCCGGTACATTGGGATCCCCAGCTTTGATAGCAGCGCCTTTGGAATGATGCTTAGGGAAGACCCCGGATCGATCTGAATCCTGCTCACCTTTACCGAATCGATGTACCCTGTGTAATACAACGGTCGGTTATGTCGGTGATGCTTGAGCAGCATGTCTTGTTGGGTGAAAGTTATGTTTGGGATAACTTCATCCGCACAATGACAGTGTGCACAAGTAGTTGGGAGGTCTTCAGGCTGCTTGATTTGACTGAGAAAGGATTCGGCATCCTTCAGAGCTTCGCAGAGAGCTTCTCGGGAGTCCTTGGAGAGACGCAGGAGCTCGAACAAAGACAAGCGTGCAGGAGTACTGGCCAGTTGTGCCAGAATGTCAAAATTGTGGGGCTTGGCTAGTCCCGAAGCATTTTCTTTCCGCAGAGGTCTGTCGAAACGGGCCTCCACTTGCTTTTGTTTATTGGCTGCTGAGGGCTTGGATAGACCCTCCTCAGGGATGGTGCTAGGAGGCACCACTTCGGCGGTAGCTTCACCGGGCTGGGAATTCTGTTGTGCACGCGTCTGCACAGGATGCGCCTCTTCCGTTGAAGAAGAGACCGTACGGCAAGACTTGATCTTCCTGCCTTTTGCTTTGGAGGTAGGACGTACCTCCGGTTGAGTTACCTCGGAGATGAGGTCGGGGTGAACCCAGAGGACCTCTCCTCGAGATGTGGTGAGTGGGACAAGTCCACTCACATTGTCACGGGTGGGTGGCAAGTTCACCACCTCCATTGTCGCCTTAGGGATGGGGACGACGCCATCTTGTGTGGTAGTCGACGGCAAGGTGCCGAACTGAAGTGACACCACATTAGCTGACACCGTCTTCTCTTCGTAGTCGACGGAGATTACATCCGCATTGATCATGCGCTGGATGTAATTTTTGAGGACGTAGCAGTCCTTAGTCGGGTGTCCGACAAACCGATGGTAGTGACAGTACCTCCGGTTGTCCACTTTTCCGACTTCATCGGGCCGCTTCGGGTCCAGAAGCTTGATCTTGTCACCCTGCTTCAGTATCTCAAAGAGTTGCAGGGTGTCGTCATCATTGAATGAATAAACCTCCTTGGGTCTCGGTGCCAGTGGAGGCTTTTGAGTAGGCGCAGATGCGCCCTTCGAGGCATTAACAGTCAATGCCTGTTTCCCCTTGGTTTCTCGTCCGGAGTTGTTGATTGCGGACTTTTTCCCCTTATCGTCAAAGGCGGGGAAGCTAACACCCAGAAGACGTGCATTGGCCGCCTTCTTCTCTGCAGCTTCAGCTTCGATGATTAGGGAGCTCCAGTCGGGAGGGGAGTAGAGTTAAGCCAGAGCTTTACTGTAGGCAGCATGTTCATACTGCAAGCGGAGAGAAGCGCATGCTCTGGCATGCCTGGAGGTAGCCTGAAGCAGGCCTGACGGAAGCGTTCGATGAATGCCCGAACCGTTTTCTTGTCCTTCTGGCGTATCTCAATGAGAGACGCCATCGTCATGTCCTTCCCACCGTCGTAGAAGCGGTCGAGGAAGAGGCGTGTCAGGTCGTCGAAGGACGATATGGAATTATCGGGGAGGCTGCAGTACCAGTCATACGCCACCCCTTTCAGGGCCCCAACAAAGATGCTGGTGAGGAGCGCGTCCTCCTTCGGAAGATGCCCTGTCTGCGACTGGAAGTACGTCAGGTACCGTCGTGGAGAGTCCTTCCCGTCATACGGCGTGAGTGTTTGTGGTTTATACTTTGGGGGATAAACCACCTTGTTCCACTCAAGGGGATAAGGCTGGGGAATGCCCATCTTCTGGCGCTCCTCCTGCCTGTTCTTGGACTCGAAGCGCTCCCGCAGATCTTTGATCATTTCGACCACGTCCTCCGTGGAGCTAGGAGTCGGGAAAGGAGGTACCACCTGGAGTGGAGCGTTTGAGGGCTCCGACGTCCGGGGTGCTTCTGTGTCTGAGGGTGTCCGTTGGAGGGGCACACTCGACTCTCCATTGGCTCCTGGGTCGGGACCATTTGAAGGTGTCCTGATCAAGGCCGACCGCATCTCAAACACTGCTTGAGTCAGTGCTTGTATTGAGGCAGAGAGGGTTTTGAGTCCTCCCTCTAGCGAGTCTATGCGCTGGACAATGTCCTGTGGCGGCGCATCAGTCTCAAGATCACCCCCGGTCATGTATACTGTCATGACACGGCCGGAAGTGGATGGATTAGTTGAGGCTTCGCTCTCAGCCTCGCTCTCATGTGGGGGAGTCACTTCTCTGGTGTTTGGCCACCCCCAGCCACATTCTGGAGTTCGTCTTCGACAGGCGCATCTGCAAGGGCCTGACTGTCCTCAGCTCTGTCTTGAAGGGCCTCTTCGTTTCCAGCACTATCCCCGGCGGTGACCTGGAGGATATCGTCATTTTGAGGGGCTTCAGGGAGGCCATCTTCGCCTTGATGAAGATCCGCCGCAGCTGTGCTTTGGACATCTTCGTCTTCGGAAGAAGGCTCGACAAGGGTCTGGCTACCCCCAGCTTCCTCCAAGAACTTCTTCTTCGACCGAGTGCCTTCGAACACTCCAGAGGTCGAGACAGCTGCCTTGGTTTTCCTCGGCTGGCTTTTGGATGAAGACGAGGAATTGGCAGTCGTCTTACGGACAGATGAGGAGTTGGAGATCACGTTGCATGAAGCAACCTTTAGCTCCTTTTCTGCTGACACCTTCGTCCCAAGGCGATGTCGGAGGGGTGTCGATGATTGTAGCCGTTGGAAGACCGACTGCTTTGGCGGGTACTGCCGTCTTGCAACAGCAGTTGATGGTGACCACTGCACAAGTGTGCCCCGTGAGAGGCGCATTGTGCTTGTTGGTCAACTCTCCTGACCGGCGCTTGTGAGTGATCACGTTGCGCAGGTCGTTGGAGGAGAGTGCTACCCTCACACCCCTCTCAGGCGCATGGCAGGGCCAAGCGCCAGGGTGGTCGGGTGAGTGCTGTGCCCCCTGATCTAATACCAAGCAGGCATCACGATCAGTAGTGGAGGAACCACAGCATTTGAAGTGACTTGAACGGACCTCAAACGCACAACCAGAGGAGGCGCGGAAGTTCAAGACCACAGAGTTTGCCTTTCTCGGCTTGGTTGTGCACGCAGTGAATGCGCCCAAGCGAGATGAGGACTTTGAAGGTCGATTCGTTGTCGGTGCAGAAGCACTTGAGTCAACCTTGTACATCTTGCCATCGGCAGCGCGCGTGATTGTAAGCGCGTGCCTCTGGTCGGCTGCTGGCATAGCACGGTTTGTGGCGCATAGCCCGTGCCGCCTTGGATTTCTTCGTACCAGCCCGCTGGGGCGCATAGTACTCAGCATCCAAATTCTCCTCGCCATTACAGCGAGTGAGTCTGTCAAAGACAGAGGCTCTTTGTGGTGCATCAGAAGTGATGCACGGGGCATTGGCTGTGCCCCTGCTCCGTCGACGTATCTTCCTCGCCTGAGAGGAAGATGGCTGAGGAACGTGGTCAGCCGCACGCTTCCCCGAGAGATGCGCTGCATCAGCGGGCGCACCTTGACTGCTGAGGACGTCAGCAGGAAGGGAAGGATGAACGGGCGCATCCCCTTCAACGGTGGTGCCCGAGGCGTCGACTTTGCGCACCCAAACTGCGTGGGTCTTCTTCGGCTTCGACAGCCGCTTCGAAGGACTCGCACTTCCTTCAGAAATGAACTCCTCGTACGCCTGTTGATTGAGGCGCACTACCAGCGTCTTGTGGGAGGAGCCTACCTTCACGTCGTCGGCCTGTGACACAACCTTCTCGGTAGAGGAGAAAGAAGTCCCCAGCAGGGTCGCCAGCTTGTTTGTCATTAAAATTGTTTGATTGAAAACTTTAATACAAACAGAACAGTGTTACAATGTAGGACTTAGATGTAGTCCTAGGAGTACACTTTTGTTTAAGCTGGGTCCTTAGTGCCAATGGAGCGAGTGGTAATGCGTTGACTCCGTTGACCGGCTGACGACGGTTATCGGTTCTCTGAAGGTGTTGATTGCTCTGGGTGCTGGAGCTTGCTGAGAGGAGGAAGACGTCGAGTGTCTAGAACTGCCTCTCCGGTGATTCTCTGTTGTGGATTCTCTTTGTGTTGTGAGTCTTTGTGTTCTGAGTCTCCGTCCGTGTGAAGGAGATGATCCTTCTATTTATAGTTTTGCAGGCTGGCTGCTCATGCGCGCATGTAGGATGCGCCGGTATGGGGACGCCACGTGGAGGTTGCTGATGGAGGCGCACGGATGCTGTGCCCTGATCGAGGGGGAGAACTCTTCATACTGCTGTTGTGAGCCGGCACGTAGCAGAGAGAAGATCTTTCCGTTGCTGAAATCTTGGACGAGTTGAGTCAAAAGACACGTATCGTCGACTCATGGTTCGAAGATCTCAGATTTGGTGGAGAGGAGTGATCTGGTGGGCTGCGCCTTGGATTGGGCGCAGGAGGAGGCTGCGGCTCATAACCTTTAGGAGTTACAAACCATTTGGGGCGCATGGCTTTTGAGGCGCATGCAGGCGACTTTCTTTTTGTCTTTCGGGATCAGAGAGCAGTCTGAGGCGCATGGCTTTTGAGGCGCATACTGATTTGGACGCATGGCCGTAGAGGCGCATGCTGATGGTGGAGTGGCCACGTGGCAGTAGCCGTCGAAATAAAGTCATGATGATGCTGACGTTGCCGACGCTTCGTTTTCTGAAAAAGCTGTCAACTGTTCAGACTTTGGGAGGCGTGCTGCCAACTCTGTCAGTTCAGCATTTAATGTTGGTGACGTTCGATGGACAACTGAGTGGGCGCATCGGTTGGCGTTCCACTCGGTATGGAGATGTGTGGGGGCGCATCCTCTGTAATGCGCCGAGTACTGTAGGGCGCGTCTGTATGATGCGCCTGATACCGAAGGGCGCGTCCGTGTGATGTGCTGTCTGACTGGCGCATCGGACATGTCTTTTAATGATGCGGCTGTCTCGCTCTTCGAGTGCTATAAATAGCCGTTTGGCTGAATTCGAGGCGTCCGGTTCATCCATTTAATGTAAATTCATTGCACGGAATTCGGAGGGCCATCCACTTGGCGCGTGGGTTTGATCTGCCCGGCCTATAAATAGTGGCATGGAGAGAAGGTTTGCTTCTCATTCCCTCACGTACTTCCAATATGAACTTGAACATGCGGGTGCATTCTGTTGACGAAGTGCTCCCGAGGGTGAAGATGAGACACTGTGTTGTCTTCGATGCACTTGAAGGTGACTGTTACATCCAAAAGACGGAGTCGAGGGCTTTCGAGGCAGGCGGAAGGTGCCTGTTGCATCCAAAGATAAGGATGCTCAGGCCTTGTCTCCGTTATTCCGGAAGTGCCGTAGATCGGAATGGCGGTGCTAGGCTCTATCTTCCTTCAAAGTGGGGTTTGCCCACTTTGGTTGTGTTGAAAGCTGCTCCTTTAGCCGCGGTTTTCGATCACGGTCTTCCTTCGGCTTTGGAGGCTCTTTCGAAGCCTCCCCTGGCCACAGCTTTTGCGGTGCTCTTCTCTTCCTTGGTTCCAGCCAGAGGGTTAAATGCTTTGTGTATCGAAGCATTTATCAGGCGAGCCTGGTTGGAAGAGCGGCACATAACTGGGCTCTGCTCGGCCAGGTGAGCCTGGCTGGAAGAATTTGGCTGAAGGGATGCACATAGCTGGGCTGGATGCACATAACTGAGCTGGATGCACATGACTGAGCTGCTGAAGATATGGTGGGATGCGCCTGGTTGGAGGCACATGATGTCTGCTGTGCCTGACTGACAGCGCATGGTGATGCTGCGCCTATCTGGAGATGCATGGTGGCCGCTGCGCTTATCTGAAGGCGCATGGTGGCCGCTGGCTGTAGACTTAGGATCTTTCCTTTGTAGAAATTCTCCTTTGTACAACCTTTTCTAGACATGTAATAGACTTTTATAAAATGAAAAGTCCTTCTTCAAATGTCTATACTTATTGACTTTGCTGTGAAGTTCTTCGTCTGAGTTCTAGCGCATGTAGTGTCTGGCGCATGGGCTTTCTGGTTGTGAAATTCTATGCTTCTACAGACGCAACCCTGATAACGAGTGGGTTTCTTATTTTGCTCTCCCACTCTATTGTAAAATTATTCTTTTGAGACGTTTAGTCGTCGACCAAGTGCTAGCTCGTATTGAAACTTTTATTCTGTCTGTCTAAGGGCTGTAACATGATTGACAAATCCTAGGGTTGATCATGTATGACTTTATCTCTTGCTAGTCTTCGTATTTTGTATGACTAGCTTCATGATCATCTGAATATGTAATGTTTGGGACGTCTTACCTTGTATGTTTGATGATCTAATATCTTGTAACATTTTACTTGCTTGCTTGAGATTGGGACACTAGGCTTGTTCTTGACCATAAGAGACTGCTGGCTTGTAGTTAAACTCTCATGCATTTAGACAGCCGTGACCGTATTGCGAGGTGGGTTGCATTTCAATATACGTAGCTAGCTGTGTCTGTCCTCTGCTCTCCAGTATTCTGGTTCTGGGGCATGACACAGTTTAAGTGGTGGCCCATACAGGTCTTGTAAATCAAGATGTGTGGGTTTTACCGAATAGGTCTCAATCAACATTCGTACTTGATCTCTACTCGTGCCTTCTAATCTTCCTGAATCTTGACTTGATCATATGTTTATATCCCCGATCTTGTCACGGCCCGCACCCTGGAATAGGGGCAAAAGTACGTAACAGCATCCAGCCTACACCATAAAAATGGCGTAGAACGCTGTAGGTCTGCTAGCTAACAAACAGTATATAATAACCTGTCATCTCCGCACGGAGAATATAATATAAATACTGATAAACTCAATCACAATCTAGAAGGAAGAATCATGGCACGAAAGCTAGATAGATATAAACCACAAAGTGCAATATCCAGCTCAACAACAATAAAGATAGTCACAAAGTAATATGGTTATACAATCCCAAAATACAATATCATAAGCATAAGTAGCAAGCTGGAGACAAGGTCCAGTCCAAAATCTACTCTAACTAAACTAAGCTAGAGGCTCGTCGGACGGAGCTAAGCCCTGCTGAACCAAGGTCTCCAAGTCTATGTCCACTACGTCATCCGGACCGTAGTAGGTACAGTAATCCTTCTTATCAGCATCTGTAACATTTTTTTAACATATCCAGTCAGGATGGAACGAGCACAATCAACTAACAACAGTTCACAAGATATGACAAAAGCTATAAGACTGTAAATAGAGAGTATATACAAGAAATCATGAAATATACATGTGAGTATCATGGCAAACGTAAGCTGTAAATTTAGAGCTAGAACAAGGCAAGTAAAACTGATCATGGCATGTACAAGAATCAATAATCATCTATCTAGGTGTGTGAGTACTAGCTTCGATATGTGGCCGACTTGGGTCTGAACAAGGTCTAATGATCTAGCCAATCATACGTGGAGTGTAGGATTGGCATTCACAAGGTCTACAAGAATAAACAAGGCGGATAATTACCACACATCTACACTAGTACTCCCCGTCCTTGACTGGTAGAGTGGATCCAAACAAGACACGTCACGACGCAAAATTCTACGAGAAAGGAGCAAGTCTCCTCGAGAATCGGTATCCATATACTGCACAAGAACTACAAGGGGGCTTGTACAAGACATACCAAGATAACAAGGAATAATATCTCATGTCGGGATCCATGAATATAAATTTGTGTGACCAATGTGTCAAGAACAAGCATATCTACACTAATTACATGAATTATAACAATTATCGTAAATTGGAAAAGTTATCAGAGAATATACTCGCCTGTGATATAATGGATAAGTCGACTGAGTCCAAGAATAGTGCCTCGAGGACCTATAGATGTAATACTGTATCAATATAATAGTTTAGAAGTGAAATCAAGTCATACTGAGTCAAACTAGGTCAAGACACGTTAAACTAAGTCAAACTAGGTCAAACTAGGTCAAACAAAGTCAAACTAGATTATACAGAGTCAATCTAAGTCATATTAGGCCTAACAAAGTCAAACTAGGTCAATACAAGTCAAACAAAGTCAAACTAGGTCGATTTAAGTCAAGGGTTGACTTACAGTTGACTTTTGGTCAACTGGTCAACTCTGGTCAACCCTAGGTCAACTCTAGGTCAACTCTAGGTCAAACTTGACTAACATTGACTAACAATTGACTTTGGGTCAACTGGTCAAGTTCGGTCAAGTTCTAGTCAATTTTAGGCTACGGTTGACTTTCGGTTGACTTTTGGTCAAAAATAGTCAACCGTGGTCAACCAAGGTCAAAACTAGTCTAAGTTCACTATTCCTAACCATTACCAACCATAAAATCCTAATTATAGCTATATCTTAAAGTATTAAACCTATATGTTAAGAAATAGGCATTATCTTGAATTATTCCGTTTACCCTTTCTAAGCTAAACCCTTACCTTAGCCTCTAACTCAGACTCTAGACTTTTCTACCCTCATTTTAAGTATTCTCCCACTCTTTAATATGGTATTCTAGCCTTCTTTTAGAATCTCGATACCGTATCATGGTATCTTGATATCTAAAAGTCAAAAAGGGTAAAATTACATTACCTTAGGGAAATGGAGAATCATGAGATACCAATTTGGTATCTAAGGGATACCACACAATCTAAACTCCAACTAGAATACTAACTCTCACTATCTAACCAATACTAACTCGCTATCTAACTATCTAATCTATCTAGTATTCATTCTAACTTATCTCAATCTTACATTATCTATCCCCTATTCTAACATATCCCTAACTCTAATACTAATACTCAACTCACTCACTCATATAGGGCTATTTAGGGGGGGGTTTGTATAGAGGGTTATATGGGTATATATAGGCATATATATAGGGTATATATAGGTATATATATGGGGTATATATAGGGCTACCTAGGGGGGGTCAAAGGGGGGTGTAATGGGGGTGTTTTGCAGCTGCTACTGCTGCTGCTGTTTTTGTTGGAGGGGGGGGGGGGGGGGGGGGCGGGGGCGGCAGCCCCTAATCCCCCCTAGCTGCTGTTGCTGTGCTGAAATAGGGGGGGGGGGGGGGGCAGCAGTCCCTAATCCCCCGTAGCTGCTGTTTTGCTCCTTCTTCTTCTTCTTCTCACTCTCTACTCCCTCCCTCTCTCTATATATATATGTAAGATATATATATTTTTTTTTTCTGTTTTTCTCCTTCTTCTTCTTCTTCTTCTTCTTCTCACTCTCTACTCCCTCCTCTCTCTCTCTCTCTCTCTCTATATATATATATATATATATATATATATATATATATATATATATATATATATATATATATATATATATATATATGTATAAACACACACACACACACACACATGAATATATAGACACACACACACATGAAAAAAAATATAGACACACACACACATGAATATATATGTATACATCTACTAAATTCTCCAAATCAGTCCAAAATGGAAAAAGACCCAAAATGGCAAGTTCAAACCCATGAATGGGTCTCCCAAGAGCCTCTATAACATCCTAAAATGGGTTCATGCAAGGGGGTGGTCCTATGGGTTCCAAAAATGCTAAAATACAAGGGAAATGATAAGGTTAGAGAAGGAATTACCTCTTGGAAGTTAGATCCCAAGGTTAAATCCAAGAGGACTCGAATCGGACACGAGAATCCCTAGAAATTGGACTCTCCTCCTTCTTCCTTGCTCCCTACTCCAAGCTAGCACCCTCTCCTTGAAGGATTGAGTGGAGAGGAAGGAAAATAGAAGGATTTAGGAGATGAAATCAAAAGTTTAGGTTTAGGTTTGGGGAAGAACATGAAAGGGGGAAGAAATGAGAGTGGAGAAGAAGTGAAGTGAAGAGAGGGAGGCCCTCCCCATGGCCGGCCATGTAAGGGGGTTTGGGAGGCTTTTGGCAAATGTCCAAAATGTCCTCCAAGCCTCCTTTAGGTCAAAATTGCCTTAAGTGATAAATCGAGGTTAAAAGGGCCAAGTTAAAATCTATAAATGACCAATTAAGTCATGTGGGATTAGTCTAAAAGTACTAGACTAATTAGTGGGATTTATGGGCCATGTCTAACTTAAGTTGGATTCCATCCAGAGTCTAAGCTACCCGGGTCTCCGATACAAGTCGGAATGAGATGGAATTCGAACCTGACTTAAATAATACCCAAATAACATTATAAATAAATAAATAATTCCAAAATACCCAAAAATAAAAAATGACCATTTTATCCCTATTTATGAAAAGTGGGAGTGACAGATCTATCTTGGTCCTTCCTTATTGTTCCTTATGTCATTTCTCTAATGGCATTGTTCCTGGTCTTGCCGATCAGCCCGACGGAGTATGTCACTCCCGTTTCCCGTTATACGTATTTTTAGTATACGTGTACGGATTCTCGGCCAATATTTTGACTTGTCTAGCCTGACTTGACCTATTTTGGCTTGACTTGGTTTACCTTGGTTCGTTTTGGCTTGGCTTGGTTTGGTTTGTTTTGGTTCATCATGAGAGAAGGGGGTTGATATATAAGTCAACTACACTCTCTCTCCTCCATAACTTTTATTTACTTCTCCATCTTCTTTATTTACTCCTCCCACCTACACCCAAGAGCCCTAGACAAGTGCAACTTGCTTCATGATGAATCTTGGGTTTTATTCTTCCATTTTCTTCCTCTCATAGTTCTAAGCCCCTTTAGAACATGTCATTTTCGGTTTTGATGGGTAAATTTTTGTAGATCTAAGTTTTGATCTTTTTTTGTTTTTCTAGGTTTTGATCTACTAAAGCTTTGTTTTTTCGAAAACCAGTCATCCCAAGCTGTAGGAAATCTCGTTCTATGCAGTTTAGACCCTTGAAAGTCCCAATTCTGACTTATTTTGAGGAAGTTATGGCCATGGCAAGTTTTCAGAACTTTCATGGCTGAACTTACTGTTGGGGACGATGACCCCCATGCGCCCGGGAGGCCACGCGCCGTGAAGTCCCGGCAACGCATTATTTGACTCCGAGCGTGTCATGCGCGTAGTCTTCCTACGCGCATGTACTGAAGACGGAGCGTGAGTTCTGATGCGCGGATGTGCTGACGCGGATGCGCCGAAATTCTGATGTGCAGATGTGCTGATGCGCGGATGCACAGGAATTATGATGCACGAATGCGGAGGAATTTGCTTGCACCGGAATTTGCAGGCGCAACTTGACACTTGCGCACTTTTTTAGCGTGGCACACATTGACTTGCGTGCGCTTTTTAGCGTGGCGCACCTTGACCCGCGTGCACTTTTTAGCGTGGCGCACCCTGACCCTGCACGCGCTTCTTAGCGTGGCGCATCCTGACCCAGCGTGCGCTTCTTGGCGCGGCGCAACCTGACCTGGCACAACTTGACCTGGCGTACCCTATTGCCTGGCACCCCTAGTGCCTAGGCGCAACCCAATGTTGGGCACAACCTGTAGCCTTGGCACCCCCTAGTGCCTGGTGCAGCCTATTACTCTGGCGTAACTTGGCTAATGCCACTTGTTGGCCATGGTACCCCTTGCCCCTTGCATGATCTGTCATTTAATTATTGGCTTTACGCTAATTGCTTATTTTTAGTATTTGACCTATCATGTGACGATCCGACTCGATAACAAGTTGAGCATAGCATGACTTGCCAGTATTGATGTTGACATGAACACGACATAAAAATCTGGATAGTGGCCCGTCGAGGCGCACTCTTGACAAGCACTCTTGACATGATAAGTAACTTGATAAGACATATATAATCTTGATAGTGGCCCGTCGAGGCGCACTCCTGACAAGTAATCTTGACAAGTAACAAGTTGTCACGACCCGCTCCCGAATAATCGGACACGAGTCGGCCACGCCCAGCCTTGGTCGTTAGACACAACAAAGTAAGCTGTACCAATCTAGGGAAACTAATCAGATATCAAGACAAGTATGAAAACACAACATCTATAAATGTATCCCAGAAAAGAAGTACAAGTCTCACAATTTTATTACATTCCAGCAAAATAAAAGATAGAGTCTACTAGTCTCAAGTACAAGGTAAAACTGTAAAGTGCTAAGGTAAGCTCTAGGCTTCTGCAGCCTCTAGGTCCAACACAGCTCCAGCTGGCTCAGCAAGAATAGCAACATCCTGTCCATAATAGGTGTCGTACAGGGCCTCCAACTCACCTACAATATATCCTATTCAGGAGCGGAACAAAGTACAGTTCTAGGTAATGAAACATGAACATGATATGAAATGAGTACAGGGGTACAGGAAAAGATATATAAGAATGAACAGGGAAAATACAGGAAAGTAGTACAGAAAATGAGTACAGGAACTATAGTACATGAATGTAAGGTACATGAACATAAAAAGTACAGAAATATAATGTACATGATTGAAACTATAATCCTGAAGTACCAGATATGATAAGTACACAATATCGAAATACATCTAGTCCATGTGACCGGCTTGGGTGAGAACATGCACAGGAGTACATGAATATGGTACGACTTAGGGCCCACGTGCACGATGCGAAGCCTAAGCTAGGCACATGAAATATAGTAACCGGGATTGGTCACATGGCTAGTGTATTTCCCCACCCGACACTAATAAGTACAAGAACAATGGTACGGGAATACAGGAATACATGATATCGTGCCATGACGTGTCACAAGAAAGAGTACAGGAATGTAAATGCACAAAACCGTAGAAAAGTACTTGCCTGGCTCCGGGAAAGTACTGGTAAACAATGGAACTGGATGTCCTCCTGGTTTATTAAGTACAAGTTGATTAATGAACAAACTAAATCTAATTTGTTATCAATAAATCTAACCATGAATTAACTTCTATATAAAACCTAGTTTTAGGGTTCCCTCTTCTTAATATTTCTATAGAATATCATTAACAATAATTATTAGCAAACTATTGTGCAACTTCAAATTTTAGCCAAGCCTTGAAATCATAGTAACTTGTAAACTAACTATGCTAATTGTAATGAACCAAATAGTTAACATATGGTTCCCCAAGGTTGATTAAGACTTGGACACTCTAGGTTGTTTAGTTTATCATTTACTCAAAATCCATTTACAAAACACTTCTCTATTTCACCATAAGTTGCCATATAAGAGATTACAACCTAATTATAGTCAACAACAAAGTATTTCTATCCCAAGGAAAACATTAGGATTTCTAGACAAAATATAACTTAGTTTTCTTAGAAACTACAATATGTGTTCTGTCCAAAGAACCAAGGATAACAGGACTTGCCTGTCATGAACCAAGGTGAACTTCCATTTGCCAATACTGCTGATTCAAAATAGCTTCAGGAGGCTAGGTTCTCAGTTTACCTACACTGAGATTGGCTTCTCAGCTTATACTGAGAATCATTGCTCAATATTTCAGCTGAGAACAACTTCTCAGGTTCAAATTGAAAAGTACTCCCAGGTTCCAATGATTTATTCTCAGGACAGCTGAGTTACTCTCAGAAAAACTGGGTTAATCTCTCGGTCTTCACTGAGATATTAGGTTCAACTGATTTGTAATCTCAGGTTCAAATGAAACAACCCTCAGGAAAACTGAAATTATCTCAGGTTTAATCTGAACTTCCATCTCAGGTTCAAATGAGACTTCAATTCTCAGGTTCAAATTGAGACTTCAATTCTCAGGTTCAAATGAGACTTAAATTCTCAGGTTCAAATTAAGACTTCAATTCTCAGGTTGAAATGAGACTTAAATTCTCAGGTTCACAATAGGCCATCCAATCTCAGATTTACAATAGGCCATCCAATCTCAGATTTACAATAAGCCATCCAATCTCAGGCCACATTGAGATCAGGCAGTGATGAGAAGTCCCATGAGTCTGCAAATTTAAGCATTCAAGATGCAAAACTTGTGATATACCAACCTGACCTATATTGAGATGCAATTTACACCACTGATCAGTCCATACCAGGACAGTACCCAATTTCCTTATCAATCTAAACCAACCCATTGTTATCATTGTAATCATTTAAACACAATATAACCTTCAGTAATTAAATCGACTATGAATACATATGAGCTCCAATTGTCAATACAACTGAATGGCTACCACTGATTCACTTATCAGTGTAACCAAGCCTGTACTGATAGTACAATAAGATTTAAATTTGAATCCAACGGCTACTCTACCTATGAAATTGGCAGTTCCTACACTGTCTTCATCACACTCGTATACTTGACTCGACTTGCTACCAGCGTACAGCTGCTACACTCGCCCAAACACGTCCCGCATTCTATTGAATTTCAATTGAGACAACGTCTAGACTGGACACTCGTTCACGGACACAGTTGTCACGCCCCAGAACCAGAATACTGGAGAGCGGGGGTAGACATAGCCAGCTACGTATATTGAAGTGCAACCCACCTCGCTATACGGTCACGGCTGTCTAGATACATGAGGGTTTAACTACAAGCCATCAGTCTCCTATGGTCAAGAACAAGCCTATTGTCTCAATCACAAGCAAGTAAGTAAATGTTACAAGATGTAAGACCACCAAATATACAATAGTAAGGCGTTCCAAACATTATATATTTAGCTGATCATGAAGCTAGTCGTTACAAAATGTCAGGACTAGCAAGAGTTTAGTCATACAAGATCAACCATAGGATCTGTCAATCATGTTACAGCCCGTAGGCAGACAGTAAATAAAGTTACAACCGAGCTAACAAGTGCTCGTCGGCTAAACGTCTTAAAAGAATAATTTTACAATAAAGTGGAAGAACAAAATAAATCCACTCGTTGCCAAGGTTACGCCTGGTGGTCACCATCTGGCTAGAAGGTAGGTAGATCCTCTAGAGCTGCTCCGATATCTGGCCATACAAAACCAGCTGGATCAGACCCCAGAAAGAGCAAGTGCCACAAAGGAGGCTTCACTTAGAAACTAAAACCAGCATACCACAAAAGATAATAAATAAAGAACTGATAATAATAGAGATAACAACAGTAAACTGAGTACGAGAAAACTATTCAAGTAGCCAGGTCACAACCCTTAAACCAAACAAGGATCGGGGTTGTAACCCTTCACCTGAATAGAAACCCGTCTCAAATACTATTAGTACAGTAAAGACAATAAACGAAGAGAGAACACAGAACTGCTCCGGGAGCCAGGTTACGACCCTTAAACCAAACAAGGACCGGGGTTGTAACCCTTCGTCTGAACAGAACTGAACCCCTGATCTTTATTGCTAAGCCTAGTATAAATAATCATGGTATTAAGGTAAGGTAAAACATGACGAACATGGCATGGGATTGCAATAAGACAATAAACGAAGAGAGGACACAGAACTGCTCCGGGAGCCAGTTACAACCCTTAAACCAAACAAGGACCGGGGTTGTAACCCTTCGCCTGAACAGAAATGGACCCCCGATCGTTATTGTTAAGGCAAACACAATCAATCGTGTCATGTCGCAGTCTTGTACAGGATCAGGATAAGACTAAGCTGGAATAAACTCCATGCAATCAATCATAGCCAATTAAGAGTACGGCTTGATACTTTTAACTAACTAGGGTTATCACAGGCCTAGTTACTGGCAAGATGCAATGAGATTATCCCAACAGCCACAAGCCCTACAGACCATCCGGTTATCCGGGTCGAATGTCCTTTTATGAAGGGTGCCCCACATGACTGTGTGCTGGAAATGTACCCCACTCGTCGGTAGGCTACAAGTCCACTTAATGCGTCCAGATAACGGGATTGCCTGTAGCTGGAAATCTCTTCATGACTACTGAATTATTCTCGTTTATTAGCCTTAGTCAATTTTTGTAGGTATCCCTGACTGTGGTACTTAGGGATCCCTATCCTAGACATGATGCAAGACAGTACTGGTTTATTTGTACAAACGCAATCGTCCACGGTGTCCAGGTCATTCATACTTGTCATGTCAGGCTAGCTGTCGTAACAGCATGTCATGATATATCATGTCAGTTTACTTGTCAAAAGTGCGCCACAGCGGGCCACTATCGTATTCCTGGATTCATATCAGATAAGCATAATTATGACATTTCAATTTAATAATAAGAATAATAATAAAGAAAAGACAGTGGAAGGAGCCATGCGGCTAAGAGAATTGAGCTTATGCGGCCAGGGGTAGTAGGGCTCATGCGGCCAAGAGATTAGATCTTATGCGGCTGCACTGGCTACAAGTTCATGCGGCTCAAGCAATGCAAGACTCATGCGGCATCGAGGAACTTAGGCTTATGCGGCAGTAGAAAGGAAGGGGCTTATGCAGCTGAAATAGTACGCACTCATGCGGCTCGGGGAATCACTTGCATATGCGGCTGGAGTATGCAAGCCTATGCGCTGAGGAACAGCCAAGCATATGTGGCTGCGGGTATTGAGTTTATGCGGCTGGATTAGACCGACGCCATATGCGGCTGAAAGGAGACAGGCTATATGCGGCAGCGAGGAGACAGAAATCCATGCGGCTGGGAATCATAAGGTCTTATGCGGCTGAGAAGATACAAGCCTATGCGGCTAGAAATTGCCCAAGCCTATGCGGCTGCAGGGAGTAGACTTCATGCGGCTAGAAAGCGCAGTACCATGCGACAGCGGAGGAGTAACTCCATGCGACTGAGGATGCAGAGCCATGCGGCTAAGAAGTTACCAAGGCCTTATGCGGTTTGGATAGCCATGCGGCTGAAAGACTAGCCGCATGAATGTTCATGCGGTCAAGTACTGCCATGCGGCTAAGAAGTTCATGCGGCTCGGGACTGTTCTTCTTCTCCACTTGTCCGAAAAGAAGAACCATGGAGTCCATGGCTTCAAAGCTCCATAAAACCTTCATCCAGAGTCCAAATCCGAACTTCCATAGGTCAAAATGGGGTAGAACGAAATTCTCTACAACACGGAACCACAAAAACTTGGAAATAATAATGTTAAGTAGATCAAAACCCAAGAAATTCAAAAATGAAATAAACTTAGATCTAGAAGAGTTTAGCTATGGAAATTGAAAATGCCAAGCACTAAAGAGTCTTAGAATATTGCAAGGAAAAAAATAGAACAATAAATCTCGAGTTCCTCCATGAAGCAAGATGCACTTGCCTAAGCCCTCTCTCTCCTGGTGGTTGAAGAAGTAATGGTGGAGAAGAAGTAGTAAATGAAGAGAGAGAATGAGGGAATGGGTTAATAAAGGATGATGGTGGTGGTTGGTAAGGGTTCACCCCTTAGTTCATGATGAACCATGACAACCCAAGCCTAGCCGAACCAACCCAAAATAGACCAAGCCATGTAATGCCAAGATAAGCCAAGCAAGGAATCATGCAATACAAGATAAAATACGTACACGTATTCAAAATACGTAATACGAACTATAGGCATTACAATAGTCCTGATCTGAGACACGAACGGATGATAAAACTAATTATTCCTTAGCCGAACAACTACTCTACTGAAATGAACATCACGTTAAAGCAATATTTACCTGAAGGAAGAAGTTAATCCAAAGATATACTGCCCCGACGAGTCAGATGCGAGTTCAAGTGTTGAATTTAGAATTATCAAACTCTGTGAGACATAACATCAAACAGTTGAAGGGCATCTTAGTTCATTAAAGATGTCACAGATATTTGAATTATTTGGATCGAAAATTTTGCAAAGACAGAAGAAGAAACTGCTAATCAACTCACATTTCAATTAAACTTGAGAAAAATACTTCAAATCCCAGAATTAATCCATCCGAACCATCCATCCCTTCATCATTTCAGGCCGACACAGTTAGAAAATTTCACAACACAATTCAGCAATTCAATTCGCAGATTACAAAAGATTGAGAGATCGATCTTACCAGTCGATCGATTCGAAGACGAACTGAATTTCTCAGCTGATTCCAGTCAATGCTTCCAGAGTCAGTTTTGAAATGCCTGTTTGTAAAAACAAAAGTCTTTTATTTTACAAACTTTAAAGAATAGTACAAGAGTATAATAAATTCTGGGAAAGTACAACTGTAGAAATTCGGTCTGAGGACGATCGCTTTATCCCTTAGTCGATGTGAACTTTGAAGACGATAGCCTCTGAAGGATGCAACAGCACTTGGACAAGAACTCCTAATCTCTGATGATCTTGAATAATGATCCCCCTTAATGAAGAACTTGAAACTCTATTTATAGAGTTCTAGAAATAACTATTTTGTAGTTATTCTGGATTGCGCACATTGGACTGCGCCAGTGACAGACTGTACAGATTGCAAACTGTGCTGGCCTTTGGGCAGTTGCTCGATCGTGGGCTAACTGTATTTAGACGCGTGGCATTGTTTGATAGAAATACGCTTGGTCGTGTACAGGCGGTTGCCACGTGGCGAGCAATTGATGGCATGTAAGCCACGTAATAAATGTCAGTTATCTTCAAAAAGCTTAATGGATCGTGCCACTCGAATAGCGCTAGCTTCAGACTACGCTCAGCTCTAGTCAATAGATTGTGTTGGATTTAGACAGCTGGACCGAGCTAGGTTTTGGCAGCTAGACCGCGCTAGGATTTGGATAGCTGTCCTAGAATACGGTACGGCACGAGAAACGAACAGACTTCTCATTTTTTGGGCTGTCAGACTGTCAAAAGATTTGATCTTCTTATCAGGTAATGATAGCATTGCCACGTAAGCATAGCGTGCTTGGGCATTGGCACAGTTCAACCTAGCGCGGTTGATTTGTAGTGCTGTTCATGTTAGCGCATTTCATTGATGGGTGCACAATTTGGACTTTTGTGCTTTATTTGATGGGTGCAACTTGATTTTTAGGACTTATAAGACCCCCTTCAAAGTTTTCAAAATTTGAAAATATTTAAAGTTTCGAAATACTTTGAATTTCAAATTAGAAATCAAGTTGCGCTTCCACTGCGCGTTTGTAGGAATTAGCTCCGATTTTCCCGACGCAATCGGAGGTGACTGTTACGTTTCTGTGAGAAACTATAAATAGTTTCATCTTCCATTCTTTTAATCTTTGCTTGCTTTCGAATCCTTAAGAGCAAAAACTCCTCTCCTACTCTGATTTTTTCTTCCTCCTCTCGTCGTCGACACCAATGGCGCCTAAGCGATCGGCCATCGAGAAGGAAAAGGCTCCTGCCGAACCTTCGACTCGTGTTGCACCGCGAGTATCTCGTCACGAGACGGGCCACCCAGCTCTTCATGGTAAATGATGAACCATGATCGAAACCCCTTTTTAGGGTTTTTGATGTTTTTGAACCTTCATGCCTCTCTCTTTTTAGAGATTGATGGTATTCTCAACCACTTGCGCCACCCTGTTTAGGGTTTCGGCTGCATGTACAACAGTTTTTATTTTTATAAAAATTGTATCTTTGTGCAATCGGTTGGAGAGCGCTGACAGAGTATTCAGCGCAATCCGTCGATCTGTGCATCGATGCACAAACTGATGTTTTGCGCAAGTCGGCTGTGCTAGCGCAATCTGATGTCTTGCGCAAGTAGGCTGTGCTGGCACAATCTGATAGATTGTTTCACACAGCACAATTTGATGAACTGTGAAGAATTTTTTAATTTCTTTTGCATGTACTGATTTTTGTCTCTTCATCGATACAGTTAACCTCAGAGAAGATCCAAACTACGAGGTTCTTGCAGGATCTCTGTCTGAATCAGAATTCAAGGAAGATCTCTTATATGTCTCTCTTCCTCAATATGCTTTACCGTCATCTCGGCAGGCTGTCCTAATTTTGCAAGATAATGATACCTTATTGTGTCTGATGAACGGGCAACCTCTTCAGACTGCTGATACTGTCACCCACAAGAAACTTCAGTTTTTGTTTGGTGAGGCTTTTGACAAGAATTCACAGCCGAGGTCTTGTATGAAACAGAGAATCTACCGAAGGGGCGAGAAAATGATATATCTGACAAAGATCTCCAGATGTCTTCTTCTGTCCAGATACACTTTTGCGAGCTATCCCAGAAGGATGGAGTGGGACATAACTACACTGCAACAGGCCTGCGTGGGTAACATCTGTGTTAAGAAAGGGCCAGACCATAAAGATGCATTCTACAGTTCTTCTGAGCGACATAACTCCCTACTCAGAGGACTAAAACCCGGTTGCATCCCGTCGGAGGATTCTTCTCTGCTGCTGCCAGTAAGGACCCCCATATTCGCAAATGAGTTTACAAAGGTGAAATGGAGATATCCGGACCAAGATCTACGGTTGACAGGTCTTGTGAACCCGGATAATAAAAGGTGGATCTGTATGGCCAATTGGATATTGGTCCAATTTGAAGATCAGCTCAAAGAAATTAATCTGTATCAGGCAGTGTACGCCACTGTCTATGGCTTCCCCCTTAATCCATATTTATTCCTTACGTTGGCGGAGAGATATAATTACAGGACTGGAACTTTCATGACGCCGCACGGGGAAATTGGATTAGCCTTGCATGAGATGAAATACATCTCTAATCTGCCGATGGGGGATATCCCCTATGAATAGTTTGTCCCAACAAATAATGAGTTGGATAAGCTACGTAGGGTAAATGCCAGCATGGTAGATGTTTTTGAAGAGCTACTATGCTATTACAAGATTTTTTTCTCTATACTACAAGAGTGGCACGGCCGACACTTGCTATTCGACCAAGTGGTTGCCGTATCTTTTCCTTAACCATATTATTGAGAAGAAGACCAAAGAACATGAGAACTGCAATCCCAACTTCTTCAAACCGCTTAGCAATAGCGAGGTGATGGAGTTGATGGAGAAGCACGACGAGATGGATATCAAGATCGAAGATGATCTTCAGTATCCTCCTTTCAAGAAAGGAGACATCGTCGAGAGCTACATAAGGATGGGTTATAGGCCCATGTCGAAAGAAGCCCAACTGGCAGGTTTCTTTACTTACTAGCTTCGAAGATTGTCATGACCCGCACCCTAGAGTAAGGGCACGAGAAGTGGGTACGTACAGCCTACGCCGCAGTGTCGGCAGTAGAACGCTGTCTTAGGTCACAATATCTAACAATATAAAGCTAAACAGTTTATACTCCCCGAATGGGGGTGACATAGCAGATACAGTCTCAATCACATCTAAGGTTGAACATAATGGAAGATAGATAAAACATAAAATCCAAAAGGGATACAGCAGATAGAAGTCTAAGTGTCTAAGATACACAACCCAGAAATACATCTCAAAGCTCAAATACATTAATCCATAAATACAACTAAAGACAACTGAAAATAAACTATGAGCAAAACCCTAGCTATCTATACAACCTCTACTATGTCTCCTCTAGGCTAGCAGGCAACTCCAGGCTATCTGTAAAATTTATCAACAGGTCCAGTCAGGATAGGAGCGAGCACAATACATCTCAACAAGTCATAGCAGGAAAGGAAATGTAATCATGCTAAAGAATAAAATACAGGATCTGAAGAATAGCATAATGTAAGAGAGAGACTGTAAGTAAATATCTATGATACATATAAAGAGAGACAGTGCTAGTGATTCAGAGTACTGGATAAACATGTGAATGGCTAAGGACTGATTCATGATTACACTACTTAGAATTGATTCATGATTACACTACTTGGATTTATTCATATGTTCATTTATACTCTCCCATCCCCAATCAATACACAAAGATCCATTCAAGTTACGTTAAGATTCATGATTATACTACGTTGTCCATAAAGGGTGATTCATGAATTGATTCGTAAATGCTCGATGATCATGTGAGTACATGAGTCACTAGCTGATTCCTGAAGATTCATGATAATAGAAGCATAAGATACGTGATGTAAGTGAAACACACTGGACAAAAGTATCTGATGCTCCTGAGAAGGATAACATCTCATGAAGGGATCCATATAGTACTAATCCGTGTTACCAATGTGTCAGCATCAAGTAAGATAATCTAAAACAGGAAATATAATCCTAAACAAGATATGAAATGATCAGAGCATGTACTCGCCTGATAACTGAATGTCCGAAGAGGGTGTACTGCCTGAGGAGAGGTGTCTGTCTCCTAATCAGAGCAACACAAGTTACAACATGTCTAAAATAAGGAAATAGACTGCTACAATACATCTACATGCTGTCTAGGTCAAACTAGGCTAAAGTCAACACTTGGTTAACTCTAGTCAACTAGACTAGTCAAACTAGGTCAACTAGGTCAAACCTAAATCAAACAAGTCTATACTAGTCTAACTAGTCTATTCTAGGCCTAATCAAGACTAAACAAGTCTAACTAAACTCTCACTAGGCAAACAGACACACCATAGGCCAAGAGCCCTAGGCTATAGGCTATATCATGCCTAAGCCAAACCACAAACACATATACACATAACAATATATATATCTAATATATTGTAGTACACTCATAACATATAGGCTACCTATATGTACATCCCACATATATATATGCATCACTATTCACATATTCATATACATAGATATATATAGGAAAGCTATATATATAGGCACATACATATATATATATATATATATATATATATATATATATATATATATATATATATATATAGAAAGAGAGGTAAAAGAGTAAGTGAGTATGTGTGTGTTTGGCATGTGTGTGAAAGGATATGTGTTAATGTTCTAAAATTTAGTGATAGGTAGGTGTATGTGACATGGGATACATGATGTCAAAGGGTGTATGAATGCATGTGTGTAAAAGGTTATAGGTTAACTCAGTTTATAGAAATACATACATACATACTTACCTTGTATACATGCATACATACATATCATGTATATTACATTTACATGATACATACATGTATACTTGTATTATATTATACTTACATTCATGCATATTAGATACTTGTATTTATATTAACATATTGCAAACATTCATTTCATTCATGCATCTATGCATTACCTACATGTTTTATGCATATGCATACATTGTATATTCATATCATTTCATACATTAACATAGAGACATACAAACGTGCACACATCATATATTTCATACCTTGTATTACCTTACATATCATGTTATATATTATCATTCAATCCTTTTATATATTACATTATCTTTAAGTTGAATACATCATATATGGATACAATACATTATCTTGCATGCTTGCATTCATATATTACATTCTATATTACCTATATACATGTATTTCCTCCATTCATTCATGCTTGCACCATATACTCTACATTACCATACATGTTATCATTATATATTGCATTACAATATTTATACATTATGCATTCATATCTATCATTACATATATATCTTCATGCATACATTGTATATCATTCTTTCATTCATGCATTGCTTATATGCATTATATTAATTGCATTCCTACATGCTTGCATTCAACCATATATATATATTAATGTAAAGAGAATATATATCATATATATATCATTTCATTCATCTAACATATCATGCATTACATACTCTATATTCATTTAATATCCATACTACATAGGCTCCTAGGTTACACAAAATGCATATATCATATAGTCACTCTTCTACTTAAAACAAATACTGTACCAATTGGGAATTCACTAAATTCTAGGATTAAAGTATGTCGTAGCCCTTTGTGTTAGCTTTCCGAAACTTTAAACGGATCGCATTTTCGTGTTCGGAAGCTCCCAGAATCGCAAAAATACCGAAACACGTTCGTCTTTCGTACAGCTGACACTCAAATAATTCTACAGAAAGTTACAGAAAGTATTTAGCTTATTAAAATATATATTTGGAAAGCTAACTTTGATACGGTTCTTTTAAAAAAAAGGAAAATAAATCGGAGTTCTAAGCTAAAAGTTATGACATTTCTAAGTTGCTTTGGTTAATAAAAACGTAGATGAAAATTATGACGAATTTGACAAAAGAACACATATAGACCAAGATACTTAGATACAAACATAGGTATCCAAATGAAACTCATTCTAACCATCCTAACTAAGATCAATCCACTCTCTAACCATTATAAAACTGAATTTAAATATCTATTTAAACTATTATCATACATACATACACATGGGGTGTCCTAATTTGGGATCTATCAAGTAGGACACAAGATACATATCTAAAATCCTCAAGAGAGCTCCAAATGGCCTCAAATTTGAATCTAAATGGGACACATGCATGAGGATGGATCCTACGGATTCAAAACTAATTTATATGCAAAGGAAATCGATTTAGAGGATGAGTTTTACCTATTGGGAGTGGAATCCCAATGAAATCCTTTAGGACACGGCTCCGATACGAAGATCTCTCAAAGTGGACACTCCTCCTTGCACTCCTCTTCCAATCCTTGGTAGTACCCTTCCCTTGGAGAATGGGAATGATTGAGGGAAGGTTTGGTGAAGGAATGATTTGATTTGGAGATCAAATCAATGGGAAGGCTCTCTAAAATTGGGGAAGAACAAAAGGAAAATAAAAGAGGCAAGATTGTAATGAATGAAATGAATCATTCTCTCCTAAAGGTGGCTGCCATAAAGAGTCCATTAGGGCTAATGGAAAATGTCCTAATTGCCCCTCTCTAGTCTCATATGGTTAAGTCTAGACTAGGTTCAAGTTTGGGGTCAAAATGATCTAGTTTTGAGTCTCTAACTTAACCATTCTAACATGATAAAAATTAGTTTAATTAACTAACTTAATGTTGGGTCTTATGAGCCATGCTTAACTTAATATTGGGTCCCATCTAGAGTTCAAGCTACCCGGGTCACAATACAAGTCAGAACGAGACGAAACTCAAACCCGACTAAACAAATCCAATAAAAACAATATTAAAAATATAAAAATTTTCCCAAAATATTAAAATATAAAAAATGACCAAAATCATAATACATCAATTTAAATATTATTAAAATAATCTAAAATTCACCAATTAATCAAAATCCTAAATAATTCAAAAGTCACAAAATGACCAAAATATTCTTAGCCTAAAAAGTTGTAAATAGTCATTCTAATCACATGGTTAGGTCCCCATGGTTAGTCTCTAAGCTTAGCAAAACTAGAAATTAACTAGTTAACCATCAAAATCATAATTCAATATTTTAAATAGTTTTAAATTGATTAAAAAATTACTAAAAATCATAACATGAGTTAAATCTTATTATCGATTAATCAAAATTATAAAAGTTCAAAATTACCCTCATTTTAGAAAAGTGGGTGTTACAACGATATGTTGTTCCTGGGGCCAGTGCAGTTGACCGCTTCCATCGCGGTGTGTTGTTTGCTGCCGTCCGTCTAGTTTTTGGCAACCAGATGGACTTCTTGTCAGCAATGACGTGCATGATGAACGCCGGCCTCCGTCTCTTCGTTGATTCAATGATTCGAGGAAAAGGCGAGAAAGGACATTTCCCTCGGCTGGAACTGCCGTATACATATTTGTTTGGATGGCTGCTTCTACACCATCCTTCTCTAATAAACCCTGCTATGGGGGCAGTGAGCGGAAGTTTCTTAAGAAGATACTCTGGATGCAAGTGGATCTATACCACTTTTCAAGACTGCCGGCAAGTCTTGAATCTGGGCAAAGGATGGAACTTCTACTGTGTTCCACCTCCAGCCGGTTACGAATATGTACCGACAAACCTCATTGATTCGGTGAGAGTGCCACCTTTGGGTCGTACAACCTTCGACTGGCTGAGGACAATTCGGCCATCACATCTAGTATACCGGTTCGAAGATGAATGTTATCTTGAACCTTATCTCCCAAGCCGTTTTGTACGTCAATTCGGCTATAACCAATTCCATGTAGGCAATGCCATAACATACTTACAGGGAAAAGGTTATTTGATTGATGGAACCCGGGCTTGGGCCTATTACAACGCCCGTGACACAAAGACAACGTTCTCGATGCCTACAAGGAACGACCGTGGCCCGTGCATGCTGTACACTTATTCAATCTTTTATACGTCAGCAAATACTTTTGCTGAGAATTTCAATTTAACAGACAGCTTTGCGACGGTGACACGCTTTAGGAAAGGAGCACATGTTTTGTTGCCTCCTGGAAATGATGAAGAACACGAGCCTGCTGATGCGCCTCTAGAAGCTTCAAGGGAAGCCAATTTTCCTGAAGAAGTCTATGAACCGCTGCGTGTTTCTTTAAAAGTTGTAAGATCTCTGATCAAGGAGAAGAAGAGGAAGGTAGAAGAACCATCTTCTCCTGTCTCTAAGAAGAAGACCGCTATAGACTCTTCGGAAAGAGTCACTACTCGATCGCAGTCTCGGCAACAGGCTGAGTCAGCTCACAGAGAAGAGGCGACGACCCCGACTTCCATCCAAAGACAAACACACGCTATAGACGTAGAGAGTCCTGAAGAACCTCTACGAAGGAAGAAAATAGCTTTCAGAAAGAAAGTGACCACTCCCCCAAGACCTATCCATACATCGGCCCTGATAAGTACTGCTGCCGGGGTTATGATGCCTTCTCCTACACCTTCTCCTGAATCTATGCAGGTGACAGATACACAAGAAGGAGCTACCAGTACAGAGATAAGGGACAAGGTCGCAGACACAAGAGAAGAGACCGTGGAGACGAAAATGAGGCTGCAGAAGCAAGAGAAGCGACTGCAACTCCGACCTCAATCAATGAGTCAGAATCGTCTCTTAAAATATTGCCATCTCCCACACTTGCAATGGAAGCTGCTCATCTTCCAGCTACACCAAGATCGTGTCGTGCTGAAGAAGATCGACTGATGATCGAGGCTCTGGATGGATGTGACTTCAGCTTCCATGACATAGATCCAGTCGATGCAAGTGATGATGAGGAAGCACAAGAGGAGGGGGCAGATGACGAGGAAACATCGACGAAGGATGTTAATAACAATCTAATTTCGGAAGAGGATGCTGCTGTCCATGCATCCCAGGAGAAGAATGTTGCTAATAAAGTAGCACCGGAGGAAGCTATTGTCACCGATCAAAGAGGTATTGACTGATTTTGATAATCTTCATTTATAGATCAGATGACTGATGTTTTAACTTTCATTCATGCAGAAATTCAACCTTCTCCGATTCTTCCGGTATACACTGACATGGTGCAGACAGAGGCGATAACCAGCGGCAGCCGTCATCTATCAGGCGGCTCCGAAGAGGGAAGTAGTCAGGCAATAATGTCTGAAACTACTTCCGCGAGGCTCCAACCTATTTCATTAAATGACAATCTTGTCATTAAACCCAGCGTTGGTAAGCTTGCCTTCATTTTGATCTTGTTTTGATAGCCCTTAGTGACAGCAAATTGATGATGTTTATTTAATTTCGCAGAGGAACATCCGGGAGGGGCAACTAGCTCCACTGTGGCTCCCCTGTCAAAAGAGGCTACAGCCCATGTTCAAGATGATGAACTTCTGCTTTCACAAACATTCGCTGCTGTAGCTTCTGTAGGAGTAGCTGCTACACCTAGTGCAGTAGCTACCAACAAATTTCTAGTTGGTTCCTTCACCAATTTCTTCTTCAGTTCCTTAGGACCTTTGGTACAAAGAGTAATGAAGAAAGAAAATGTTGGTTTCAACACTGTCAGAAGTCTAACTTCTTATCTGAACGGCGGCATCCGAGATCAAGGTGATAAAGCTCAGGCTGCTTACCTCGAACATGTGCTGGATGAGCTGGACGAATCAATCAAGATTTTCAAAGATCTTGACCGAGGGGAGGTAGAGCCACTCGTGAACGCCGAGTTCGAGAGAATGAATCGAGAAGCTGAGGTCTCGAGAGCTGATTTTAAGAATTTTTTGGACACTTTTGCTGCGAAGTATTCAGAGTTCAACTCTCAGCTAAATATAGTAGCATCTACTGCTGGGGAGAAAGAGAAGAAGGTTGCTGATCTAAAGGCAGAGTTTGCTCGACTTCAAGAGGAGTTGAGAATCGTTCAACTTGCTCTTGAAGAAGAGACCACACAGCATCAAGCCGCAGTTCAGCAACTGGACGTTCTGACCCATGAGAAGAATGAGTTTGTCAAGTTTTATCACGATAAAATTGCTCGCCGACTAGTGACCTTGCCAACATTTGACGCTGAATCTGGAATGGCAGAGGCTGGAAGGCGTGTGCTGGATTCTCGTGATGAACGACTCCAAACCTTGAAGCAGCAGATAGCTAATCTGATGACCCCTCCGGCTGAATAAGAAAACTTTCTGTATTTTCTTCTTTATGATATGTCTTTTTGTAACGTCTTTTATCTTGATCAATGAAAAGAAACTATTTTGTGGATCTATTATTTGTTGCATATCCCGTTACGGATATAAATAATAGCGATAGAAAATATATTCAGAGGTTCAGGACATGATATATTTTTTGATTTAGAAAATAATTATATTCATTATATCTGCTCAAAGGTAATGTGGACATGGCAGAATATAATTTTCTTTTTGAATATCATTATTTCGGTAGACAACTTAATCAGAGGTAATCAATACGTAACAAGTTGCTGATATGGATGAACGGATGAGTCGTCAGAATGAATGAAATGAATCATCGGGATGAACGGATGAACCGTCAATTGGATGGAGCGAACGGGTGAACCGTGGGATGAAGGGAATGAACGGATGAACCGTCGGATGAATAGAATGAACGGATGAACCGTTTGGATGGAATGAACGGATGAACCATCGGATGGATGGAATGAACGGATGAACCGTCTTAATAATGGAATGAACGGATGAACCGTCGGATGATGGAATGAATGTTGTGAAGAACACGTCGCTTCGGTTCTTGTAATAGACTATCTCAAGAATTTTTGCCTATAAATAGAACAGAAATTTAGATGGAATGATCAGTTTCAATTTTAACATAAAATATCGTCTGAAGATGCATCCAAGAAGGCTGAGATGCTCCCAAAGGTCGAAGAAGTCACTGAGGAACGTCCAGCCGAACCAACCCAGCAAAAGCAGACGGAGGCGGGCGAAGGTTCGTCTGCACCCAAGCCACCACAGGATATCTTGGACTTCCTAGTTGAGCCAGGAAAGACTGAAGAAAAAGAGGCTATGAGGATGGCTGCTTGTGTATTTCTAGTAAAATCGAGCAAGGATGTCCTCGGCTCTTTTGCCGACTATATTTTTGAAAAAGACGGCAGTGGTCCTCGTCCTATCTTTAAAAAGGACGATAGTGATTCTCGTCCTTGATATCATGTAACATCGTTTATGATAAAATAAAATTAAAATTTATTTATGAACTGTCTTGTCGTATTTACAAGAAATCCCTTTTACATTCATACATAGTACTTTTTAAGGAATTTGCCATTGATAGGCATCATCGCAACTCGATCGTCCAGCTCTGTGAGTTGATAGGCTCCATTTGAGAAGACTTTACTCACGATATAAGGCCCTTCCCATTTCGCATCAAACTTGCCTTTGCTCATGTCAGTCATAGTCATAGGACGTCTGACTGTTAGAACGAGTTCTCCTTTCTAAAAGGCTCTGATTTTAACATTGCGGTTAAAAGTCTTCGAGATGCGGGCTTGATATAATTCAATATGTTGTTGAGCCAATAGCCGCTTCTCGTCGTGCGCCTCCGGTTCTTGAAGTCGAAGAAGATTATTGTTCTCCGTAGTAAGTCCATTAGCAATGACAATTCTCAAGGAAGGAATTTGAAGTTCCAGAGGTAGAACTGCTTCATAACCGTACACCAGAGAGAAAGGTGTACAGCCTGTGGGGTTGCGGACCGTAGTACGGTAGGCCCATAGACATTCTCCGAGCTTTTCACTCCAGTACCGTTTGTTAGTAGACACAAACTTCTTAAGGATCTTGATAATAGTCTTGTTGAAGGCTTCAGCCAAGCCATTAGACGTAGGGTTGTAAGCTGTAGAGGCGACATTGTCAATCCGATAATCGTCACAGAACCTGGTGAACTTTTGACTGATGAACTGAGGTCCATTGTCGTGAATGATTCGTCGAGGTACACCAAACCTGTAAATAACGTGGTGTTCGACGAAGTTGATGATGCTTCTGGTTTTGACTTCAGCCAAAGGTATAGCTTCGGCCCACTTGGAGAAATAATCAGTTATTGCTAGTATAAACCGATGTCCCTTAGAAGAAGGAGGATTAATAGGACCTATAATATCCATACCCCAAGCTTCAAAAGGCCAGGAAGCAGCAGTCGGATGAAGTAATTCCGGCGGTTGATGAATGAAATCTGCATGGATTTGATAGGCTCGACATTTTCTTGCATATTCGATGGCATTAGATACCATAGAGGGCCAGTAGTAACCCATTCGTCGGATATGATCCTGTAGTTTAGGGCCGGATTGATGTGCTCCGCAGACACCATCATGAGCTTCACGCAATACCTGCTTTGCTTCATCACCAGCAAGACAGCACAAGAGTAGGCCATCATAAGTCCGTCGATAGAGAGTCTTGGTAGTCTGATTTTAGTAGAATCGAAGAGATCGTCGACGAATACTCGTAGCCTTCTTAGGATCTTCAGGAAGTATGTCATAAACTACGAAATCGATGAAAGGGGCTTTCCAATCTTCATTGATAACATTGACTTCGGCAAAATTGCTTAATTCAATGTTACGATTGTTTTCAATGCAGAACAACTCTCTGTTAGAAACAACAACCACTTGTTGTCTTTTGACGGGAATTACTAAGACTCCTGCAAGATTAGCTAAAGCATCTGCCTCAATGTTGCAAGCTCGTTGGACATATTCAATAAAGAAAGCCTTAAATGATGTAGCCATATAAATCGCTGCTTCATGATAGGGCACGAGTTCTTGATGGCGAACTTTGTATGTTCCTCTAACCTGATTGATAACTAGTTTAGAATCGCCATAAACTTTAAGATATTCGACTTCCAACTGTTTAGCTAGCTAGAGTCCAATAAGCAAGACATTGTATTCAGCCACATTATTAGAGCACGACTGATCTAAGGAATAAGCTCTTTGGATAGCTAATCCTTCTGGAGAGACTAGAACAATTCCAACTC
Source organism: Iris pallida (assembly GCA_029216955.1). NCBI lineage: Eukaryota > Viridiplantae > Streptophyta > Magnoliopsida > Asparagales > Iridaceae > Iris > Iris pallida. The sequence goes on along the minus strand of JANAVB010006397.1, from coordinate 11,589,907 downwards.
CTGCAACAATGGTCCCATTTGGTCCGATCCAAGATACTCCGTCGAAGAACAGATGCCAGGTAGGAAATTCTTCAGAGATCATGTTTGATTCCAATATTTCATCTGGAATTTCGTCATAAAGCTTAGATGTCTCCGGAACAGGATGAGCTGCTAAGAAGTCGGCCAATGCCTGATCCTTAACAGACTTTTGCGAAACATAAACCATGTCGTATTGGGCTAGCAGAATGGCCCATATAGCCAGTCGAGAATTGAGTGTGCTGGGCTTCTTCATTAGTACCCGAAGAGGATTAACTCGAGAAATAACGTGAATGGTTTGGCCAATAATATAATACCGAGTCTTTTGAACAGCGAACATAAGAGCTAGGCATTCTTTCTCAACCGGACTATAACGGTGTTCAGCACCAATCATAGTACGACTAAGATAATAAATGGCTTATTCATGGCCTTCTTTGTTCTTCTGGGCAAGTAAAGCACCCAATGAATGATCCATATCACGGACATACATTAAGAATGGCATGCCTGAGATTGGTGGCACTAAAACTAGTGGGTTCATCAGATTTGAAATGAACCTCCTGATGTACGCAAGTCGACCTTAGAATCCTTGTAGCTCTTTTAAGTTGCGTGGAGGACACATCTCTTGAATGGCTTTGATCTTCTCGGGATCCACGTGTATACCTTTAGAGGTAATGATGAAGCCGAGAAATTTACTACTAGAGACACCCAAGAATGACTTGGTGGGATTCATTTTTAACTGATGTTGGCGTATTAGATTGAAGATAGTTCTTAAATCTTGGATGTGATCTTCCTTTAGACGACTCTTGACAGCAATATCGTCAACATAGCATGCGACAGTCTTACGGAGATGATCTCGAAAGATGGTACTCATAGCTCTTTGGTAAGTTGCACCAGCGTTCTTGAGACCAAATGGCATCATAGTATAGCAATAAATTCTGCGAGGGGTGCGGAAAGAAGTATATTTTTCATCTTCAGGGTTCATCCGAATCTGATTGTATCCAGAGAATCCATCCATGAAGGATATCCTTTCAAATCCGCAAGTATTGTCAATCATGACATCTGTAATAGGGAGAGGAAACTCATCCTTGGGATAAGCTTCATTAAGATTCCAAAAGTCGATACAAACTCGAACTTTGCCAGTTTTCTTTAAGACTGGAACAACGTTGGCTACCCAATCTGGATGTTGTTCTTCTCGAATAAAGCCACAAGCTATGAGCATTTTGACTTCATCATCAATTGCGTCCAACATTTCTGGCTTGAATCGCCTTTGCTGCTGTTTGACTGGCCTTGCATTAGGCAAAATATTCAGCTTATGAGTAGCAACTTTGGGATCTAAAGTTGGCATGTCTTCATAATTCTAAGCAAAGACATCAATATATTTTCAAATAAGAAGAATTAATTCTAGCCTATCCGTCTCTGGGAGGTTCTTGATGAAGAATATTGGACGAGGTGACCCATTTTCTCCTACATCAATTTGAACCAATTGATCTTCAGTAGGAGGTTCCCGTTGTTCGAATCGGAGTTCCCATTGGGTATCCATTCATTGAACCCAAGGATATGTTTCGGGATTTTCTTCGATATCCTCGTCATAGCCTTCTGGAAGTTCAGCGGAGACCATGTTAGAAGATACGATCAATCGATGAACTTGGCCGATACTGGTGTCAGAATCCCATGATCTGGAATCAGAAGAGTCAGAGCGCTCCTCATTATCGGATTCGGAGACTTCTGGAGATAAGACCGGAGGCAAAGTATATCCGAGACCTCTTTTCGTCCTACTATAATACATCTCTGATTTTTCTTTCGGAACAACAGTACGGATAGGAGTTCGTCTACCCTTGCCATAATTGAGGCCATTCTTGAAGTCATAACCCATCTTTCGGATGATGTCTTTTGATTGTTGACTATGACGACGAAGTTGGAGATGTCCCATGTCGTTATTTTTGTTATCATCTATATAGCTGAATTTTTGTTCTGGTCCTTTACTAAAAAGTATTGGACTCTCACCTCTCTTTCGAGAAGGGACGACAAAATATGAGTCATCTGGATGTTCAAATAATACTTCTGTCTGAAGGGATTGTACGACCCCTATCGTAAATGACAGAAAGCTATCTAACATATCCAAATAGCATTAGCATGATAAATGACATCAGTATACTGGAAAGTAAATACTTTTTTATTGATTTGTACATCCGTATTTACAACAGGACCTTTAGCCTTAGCTTGCTTGGTCAGATCGATTACAAGAGGAGGAAAAGAAGAGCAGGGAGGTTTAGTCTTGTTGTGACGAAGATCGATAACAAGCGGCTCAGAAGAGGTGAGCTCCCTTTTTTATCTTTGTTACGACGGAGGTCGATAACAAGTGGCTCAGAAGAGGTGAGCTCCCTTTCATCCTTGTTATGATGTAAGTCGATAACCGGTGGCTCAGAAGAGGTGAGCTCCCTTTTATCCTTGTTACGACGTAAGTCGATAACCAGTGGCTCAGAAGAGTTGAGCTCCCTTTTATCTTAAGTATCACCAGTTGATTGCTTCCGGGGTGGCAGATGAATAGCCAGTGGTTTGAAGGATTGAGGATGAGAGACACGCCCTTTGACAGGTATGATGAGAGTGTCATTGGGCACTTCTTCTTGTTCTTCCTCACCATCCATGGCCAATACTACCTTCATAAACTCTTCTTTGTACATGCGAGTATCATTGCAATATGCTTCAACGCCTTTGAAAGGGTAGAGATCCGCAACTTCTTTTTGGACCTCTCCTTTGTCATCAACGTATTTGAAGCATTGATGGAGAGTAGAAGGAACAATATTGTGTTCATGAAGGAATGGTCTCCCTAGAAGAGTATTGTAGGAACAACCATGGTTGTCTATAATGTAGAAGGTCACTTTCGTACGAAGATTGCCAATTTGGAGCTTTAAGCGTATCTTGCCTAAAGGTTCACTTCTTCCCTGGTTGAATCCCAGGATGGTGGTGATAGTGCCGGAGAGGCTATGAACTGGAATCTTCAGAGCATCCAACATTGTCTTAGGCATGATGCTGAGTGCTGACCCTGGATCTATCAGAATATGATCGACCTTCATGGTATCGACATATCCTGTAAAGTAGAGAGGACGGTCATGTCGATTGTCTTCCATCAACATGTCATCTTGTGTGAAGGTGATGTTTGGAATTAATTCTAGCACACTGTGACAATGGAGACAAGAGACAGGTTCTGACTCAGGTTTTTTGAGAAGAGTTAGGCAAGTGTCTGCCTGCATCAAAGCCTCACTCAATGTTTTTCGAGTCTCTTTAGAGAGTCATAAGGGCTCGAAGATGGATAACCTGGCCGGTGTGTTGGCTAATTGAGCTAATATGTCAAAGTTATATGGCTTTTCAAGTCCAGAGGGGGAAGTCTTCATCAAAACTTTGTCGAAGCGGACTTGTTGTTTGCCTTTGACGACTGTTTTCGGTTTAGAAAGAGTTGGTTCCACAACCGAAAATAATGTAGAAGGGATGCCCTCTATAGAGATAGGATGCACTGGAACAGCCTCGGAAGACGAAGCAGGATCTTCCTGAGTTTCGGGATGCTCCCGTAGATAGGTTTTCCCTGACCTGGTGCCCAATAGGATCTCTTCTTCAACTATGGGGTCAAAAGACACCATATTGCAGCCCTTTGTCTTGCCCTTAGAGCGTTCTTTTTGCTTGGAGGAAGAAGGAACTTCGAAATCTGAAATAAGATCAGGATGAATCCGCATGATCGCACCATTATCAAGGGATATGGGGACAAGACCTTCACTTCGTGGGGAAGAAAGATTTTCAATCTCCAGAGTGGCCCTAGGAATGGGGAGATAATGCCACTCTGCACCACTTGTGGTAGAAAATTACTGAACTGTACAGAAATCATATTGGCCGTAACAGTCTTTTTATCATGTTGGAGAGTGATGACACCGGCGTTGACCGACTCTTGAATCTTGCCTTTGAGCACATAGCATGTCCGAGTAGGATGCCCTATGAACCTGTGATAAACACAATACTTAGGGTGGTCAGTCTTACCTACTTTGTCAGGCTTCTTCGGGTCAGGAAGTTGTAATTTATTACTTTTAAGCAAACAGTCGAAGATGCTCGTTGTATCATTTTCATCAAAGGAATACTCTACTTTTGAGCAAGGTTCCTTTGGTAGAGGTGCAGAAGGAGTAGAGGTAGACGTGGGTTGAGCCACGTTAACGGCTAAAGATTCCTTGCTCTTGAGGTTGATGTTCAAGGTTTCTTTGCCTTTGCGGTTATTCTGGCGATTACCGCTACCGGATGTAGAAGGCTCATCTCGATCAGGGTTAGACATATGTACCCCCAACTGTTTGAACTTCTTCGCGCTAACTTCAGCTGCTTTAGCATTGACGATGAATGATGGCCAATCCTGGAACTGTGTTGACCCCGTCCACATGCTGATGATAAGCAACAAGTTTGACTTACAAGTGTCTATCGTTACAACAGATGGGGTTCCGGGAGGCATTTTGAGTGCTTCTCGGCGTAATCGTTCAATGAAACTCTCAGTAGTTTCATTTTGTCTTTGCTTGAACTTGTTGAGGGCGGATATAGTCATATCATTGATACCCTCGTAGAATCGTTCTAGGAACATCTGCTTGAGTCCAGCAAAGAAAGTGATAGAGCCGTCAGGCAGGCTGCGGTACCAATCATATGTTGTGCCGACTAAGCAGCCGACGAAGACTCTGGTAAGAAGAGCATCGCTTGGCTGGAGCGGGACAGTCATTACCTTAAAATGGTTAATGAACTGACTCGAAGAAGTGCTGCCGTCAAACAGTATGATCGTAGGAATTTTATACTTTGGAGGGAATGGGACTTCCTTCCATTCTACTGGATAAGGTTGTTTGATCCCCAGCCTCTGTAGACCGTCTTTCTCTTTGAAGGCCTCGAACTGATTACGTAGTAGTTTTATAGCCTCATTGGCATCTCCTGAGGATGGAGAAGTAATAGACTGGCTTACCGGGTTAGGAGGAGGAACAGCATGGTAAGCACTACCCCCAGCTCCTGAATGAATGGGTGTAACTTGAATAGGTATTGAGGCTACTGGAGGAGACGGTACCCCCAGACTCGTATTAACCGGCACCGATGATGTTATAATCTCGGGATTTACCGCAGGTGCAGTCGGTGGTACTGTATGTTGAGCTACGATAACGGCATGCATATTTGTGATCATTTCAGTCATGGTCTTCAATTTGTCGTCCAGTGCGGCTATTCGTTGCTCTTGACTTGCCGAACTAGAAGCGTCTGGATCTTCAGTAACAACATAAGTTGACACTTCTCTGGGTACAGTAGAAGACACTGTCTACTCAGAGCTTTCGCTATATGCATCATAATCAGAGAAAGAATCATCCCCTGAGTGAGAAATAGAGAGATGACCAGAGGGATCTTGTAGAAGATTCCTACGACCGACTGTGTCTCGACTTCGAGATCGGGTGTGTTGGAATACTCCTTCAGAAGATTCATGGAGTAAATCTAGATATCGTTGACTGGGCTTGCGGGGCTTGCCGTGCTTTGAACACTTCCTACCCCCAGTGTCTCCAGAAGCCATATTTACAGAAGCATAGAACACCTTGTCTTTGTCTTCTGACATTGGTTCAGAAGTTAAACGATCGAAGACAGATCATTTTGTCGTCTGGCAACAACACTTGATAACCACCTTATGATTATAATGGCGTTCCAGTGGTTGGATTGGAGGTGTTGAAGTGTTGTCCCGCTTCTGCTTGAGGTGTTCCCGAAGATCAGGGATATATTCTTTGACGACATTCGGAACATGATTCCGATTCTTCAGATGCTTTGTCCCATGAGTATACAGAGAAGTACTCAACTCGTTGGCATAAGTGTCAGGATTTTTCCTTCTGGAAGTTTGCTTCTGATGCAAGTTCACCTTCGGCATTGGTTGCTTGCGTTTCATAGAAACTAGTCTATTGAGATAAGTCCATAGATCGACAAATTCACCCCCAGGGGCTTCTCTCTGAGACACTAGAAATTTCCCTTGCTATGATCGGGATATCCGAAGAGTTGGAAGATCTTGGAAGTGTGCTACTGGAGTAGGCAATATGCCTCTCTGGTCAATAGTCTTCCCTTTAGCAGGGAGAGAAGAACTCTTGTTTGAGAGAGTTTTTGTACTGTTTGGTGCCGAGGCACGTTCAGATTGATCTTCCGAGGTAAAAATCGGAGAAGACTGGGAAAAGACCAAAGGGCCTTTTCCTTTATTTTGTAAAGAAGGGTTGGCCAAGGAGCGTTTCCCTCTGTTGTTTTCCAAGTTTTTGACTATGGAAGATTGAGAAAAGACCAAAGGGTCTTTCCGTTTATTCTGAGACGGAAGAAGAATAGTCAAAAGACTACCCCTCGTGGGTTACACCAGTGCAACTGAAGATTTGGAAAGCGACAGAGAGCTTTTCCCTTTATTTTGGGAAGAAGGGGGAATAGTCAAGAGACTACCCTCTTTGGGTCGCGCCAAGACAGAGGAGGCAGCAGCTGCTTGTGCAGTAAGTGGCGCCTTGGTAGCTTGTGCTGCAGATGGTACCTTAGCAGCAGTAATGACCCACTCCGCCCTAGCGGAACGCCGATTCAAACGGCAAGTGTAACGACTCAAACGAGCCGTCGACTCGAAGAGTTGCGTCGACCCGATGAAGTATTGATGCGAATCGATGCAAGACTTATAATGGCTCGTCAAAGATGAATCCAGACTTAGACTATTAAAGGCGCGCTCGGAGTATCGTTCGGCCGATGCGAACATCGCTAAGGTGGGTGGCTCCGATGAACCCGTCTGTGCTTAGCCTAGACACATAACAATACGGACACTATCACTGAAATCGCTAGACGATAACACCGCGCATGCTAATAAAATGACCCAACGCACCTAGCTAAGGGATTAATCCCATCTTGTATGCTTGTATAGAATATGGAAAAGAACATAGAAAATGTGAGAACTCTCGCACCGCGCTCCACGCTCGTGCTAAGGCACGGGATTACATTTCGAGTTCCCTATGCGTTCAACAATAAAACAATGAATGGATTACAATAATGAAACGGGAAAACTATCAACATAGTCGTTCCGAGTAGTGTATAGCAATATTGAAAGATTATGGGACCGATGGGTCGCCAAGGCGACTCCCGCACGGGAAGTTGCATAAAGGGTGAATGAAAGATTGAATGGATAAGTGAATAAATGAATGAACGAACAAACAAGTGAAAGAAAGAAAGGAAAGAATGAATGAATAAAAGATAAGAAAGAAAGGAATGGTTAGCGACATGTATGACGGGCACGTGCAGTGGGGCTCGCTACCCGCGCTGTACGGACGCCAATCTGGTCGATAACGCATTAAGGCTAAGGGTTAGCCTACGGCTCAGAGACAGCCGTTAAGTTAAAAAGACAAGTTAATACGAAATGGTCATGGACAAACGGCACGAGCGAGGGGTGGCATATGCTGTGACCGTGAAGAAAAAGGGATTCCGCGACATGATCAAAGTGTGAAGGACTTGCCGGTCCGGACAAAATCAAAGAAAATGGCTTACGGACTGCCTGAGTGCGGGCTTGGCCACCAGGGGACGTAAGGCCGGGTATTTCAAAAGACTATCAGGGTGTACCAAGCCGCACGCCATGATAGGTGAGAAATTACCACAGGGGAAGACATGTCCAGGATGGCTTGTGATGCCAGCGACCGATGCATATAGATTAAGTGGGCTTTGCTGGTGGCGATCCACGTGCAAGTCCTTGTGTTGAAATCAAAGTAGTCTAAGTTAATCTGAACAAAGCACCTTCTGAATAAGCTTGAAATGTATCATACCAAATGATAATGAATACTTCGTACAATGAGTTACAGAATACGCCTACGATGCGCTAGTAACTGAGGCAGGGACACGCCCTTGATATTGAATGTTTTCAAGAATCATATTATGTTGTTCCATATGAATTGTTGACTAACTTGGTTTACTTTGGACAGGGAAAGCCGGACGGTAAGTATGGGTAAGTCGTGCATGTATTTCCATACGACACTTGAATTTGGCAACACGGGATAGGTTATGACGTATGCCATGAAATTGATCCTAAGGCAAGATTAGAAAGACAATGAATGATAGAGATGCACAAAAGAAAATGAAACGTGTTTGGTAATGATAGCATTGTGGGCGAGCTAGCCTCCCTACCAGTGCATAACAATGTACTGATAACCCCACAGTCTACTTGCAGGATACAGGTATCGTCGGCGGGTGCGGAGCTTCCATCGAACGTGCTAAGGCGCGGAGCTATCTCTGGAGCCTTGGAGCGTTACAAGGAGCTGAAGCACCCTATACAGGACATAATGTATCGGAACATCGCCATGAATCATTCCATGTTGTAAGCCACTTGGCACGCCTTTTATGTTTCAGAGAGAGAGAGCTTGAGCGATTTGTAATATCGGCCTAGCACCGCTTGTAAACTTCTTGAATATCAATAAAGAGTTCGAATTTGCTTCCACTTGTGTTCATTTACTTTCCGCTGCAAATAGGGACACTCTGTGCGACTCTGTGGCCTAGCTCAAATCGGCCGCTTTTGGATATAGCCTTGTACGGGCGCAACCTAGGCCCGTGCGGCATCACGCCTTAGCGAGGACGATCGCTCCTGCAGGAGCGGGGCATGACAGATTGGTATCAGAGCACGGCTTCACGTCCTTGGACTTCATTTCAATTTTTTCAGTTTTGAAAGCTCGGTTGGAAACAAAAGAAGTGTACGCTCTCTCTCGTTGTGCCTTAGGATGTTCCATAGAATAAGTCTAATATTTTTAAAAGCTCGTACAAGTACTCGATTGAACGGGATCGATAGGCGATGGCCTTTGTGCCGAACCACAACGTACTTGAGATGGAAGGAACCGATGCTAAGAGTTAGCAAAATGCAAGACGTGCTTGAATAACCTTACGCTGACAATAGCAAACGAGTACACGAGACCGAAGTATAGTTCGAACGGGATAGCTATGCACACGGCCTTTTGGCTAAGTTGTGCCGTGTGTCGCGCACCTCGACTTCTGGTGCAATCGAGTTGCGAGCGATATCAAGTACCGCTCGGTCGGGAACGGAGATACACTTAGAGTGTATATCGATAGGAATGCTATCAAACTAACGCTTAGGCATGCACGAAAGATTAGCTTGGATTTTGAGGATTAGTACGAACGACTTAGTATGTCGAGGCGACGTGAGCGATTACGCTAGAGATTCGTCGAACGAATCTGAAGGATGTCTTAGCGCATGACGCGAACGTGATTGAGGACTAGATCGTATGGCTCGAACCCTGAGTGGTGTATGGACGTTATAGAAAATTGTTCGAGCGAGACTAAAGGATTTACGGATAGAACGAGTATGTCGACAAGCGACGTGTAAGCCACGTAATAAATGTCAGTTATCTTCAAAAAGCGATAGAACGTGTACAGGCGGTTGCCACGTGGTGAGCAATTGATAGCATGTAAGCCACGTAATAAATGTCAGTTATCTTCAAAAAGCTTGATGGATCGTGCCACTCGAATAGCGCTAGCTTCAGACTGCACTCAGCTCTAGTCAATAGATTGCGCTGGATTTGGACAGCTGGACCGTGCTAGGTTTTGGCAGCTAGACCGCGCTAGGATTTGGACAGCTATCCTAGAATGCGACGCGGCACGAGAAACGAACAGACTCCTCATTTTTTGGGCTGTCAGACTGTCAAAAGATTTGATCTTCTTGTCAGGTAATGATGGCGTTGCCACGTCAGCATAGCGCGCTTGGGCATTGGCGCAGTTCAACCTATCGCAGTTGATTTGTAGCGCTGTTTATGTTAGCGCATTTCATTGATGGGTGCGTAAGTTGGACTTTTGTGCTTTATTTGATGGGTGAAACTTGATATTTAGGACTTATAATGCCAATCGTAGAAGGATCTTCGAATCCTCTGCAATCTCTGGAATCAAACTTTCGATCTGAAGTTTTAATGGATCAACGAATTAACACGAGATGGAGAGAATGAGTGAAGGAGGATCGAAAGCGAATTATAACGAGATGGAGTACAGGATTGTTCGAGACTGGAACTTACTGGCGATCGCCGGAGAATGTCGAAGCCGTGCCGTGCTGAGCGATCGTTGACGCTGTGTGGATCGAACGATCTAGTCATCGAGGAGAGTTGCATGCGCCACCGCCATCACCATCATTGCCATCGCCTTCATCGTCATTGCCATCGCCTTCACTTTTCTTGCTACGAATGAAAGAGGAAATGGAAGAAAAGAGCTCTTGTTCTGAGGAATTGGTGAAGAGACTGAAGAATTGATCTGTATATAAAGGAAATGGCTGCTTGGGGTTCACACCACTTTGGCGCCAAATGAACAAAAGAGCAGGTGGACACAAAGGTTGTTAGAGTTTTGATTAATTTGAATTTTGAATTCGTTTTCTCTCAGAATTAAGAGAAAATAGTTGAAAGAAAAATTAGCATTGGGCCCAAATCCTAAAATTTATATAAGAAACCCAATTACAAGAAAGCCTTGTATAAAAGAATAAGTTCACAGAATAAATATTTTATTATACCAGTGTATTTTCTTAAATCTTAAAATATTTATTTATTAAATCAATTAGTTATTAATTCAATCTCTTAAGAAAACTATATATTTTTTTTTTTATTCAGAATTACGAGAAAGTGGGGTTACACAAGTAACCTGACCTGACATGATAATCTTGAACGCTGTTGCGACAGCTAAACTGACTTGTTAGTAAATTCTCATCATGACACCGTGGGTGATTGTATTGATTGTGCTTGTATAAGCTCCCACCTTGGTGGCAACCGAGTTGGATCGGGTGCAGCGGTTTCAGCAGGGACTTCACCTAGAGATTATTCTAGTAGTGGAGCAGTTCGAACATCAGACTTTTGATGCTGTCTTGAGGGCAGCCAGAAAGCACGAGCATACCTCGCAGAGGATCGTGGACCGAACCGGAAGCAGAAAGAGGTCCCATGGGCAGATGGGACTGTCCTCAGCACCAGCCCCGGCAGCTAGAGCCTTGACAATTGGAGCCCCCAGAAGGGCGACATCATTTACGTCGGTTCAATACTTGACACCAACGTACCCTCAGTAACAGAAGTAGAAGCAGTCTTCCGCAATGGGTGTAATGCCTGTGGTTCGTATTGCGTATCTTGGTATACGTATACGTAATTTGACCCATATTGCATGTGTCCCTGCTTGATTTATTCTAGCATTTCATTGATTGGTTTATTCTTGGGTTGGTTCGGCTTGGCTTGGTTTGTTTTGGTTCATCATGAACCAAAGGTGAACCCTCCTACCTACCACCACCCTCCTTATTTATAACCCTTTCCTTTTCTCTCTCATCATTATTTTCTTCCTTCTTCATTTAATCTCCACCATTACTTCTTCAACCACCAGGAGGGAGAGAGAGAGAGCTTAGACAAGTGCAAACTTGCTTCATGATGGATCTCAAGTTTTATTGATCCATTCTCTTCCTTACTTGATTCTAAGCCTCTTTAGAACTTGACATTTTTGGATTTGATGGATGGATTCTTGTAGATCTAAGTTTGTAATTTTTTGGTTTTTCTTGGTTTTGATCGCTAAAACTTACTTATTTTCGAAAACTAATGGTTCTATGTTGTAGAGAATTCAATTTCATGCAGTTTTGGCTTTTATTTCGCTTGATTTCGACTTCTGATGAGTAAGTTATGGCCATTACAAGTTTTCGGAACTTTCATGGCTGAACTTGCTGTTTGGGGACGATGACCCCCATGCGCCCGGGAGGCCATGCGCCGGGAGGCCATGCGCTGTGAAGTCCCGACAACGCATCCCTTAACTCCGAGCGTGTCATGCGCGTAGGTTCCCTACGCGCATGTACGGAAGACGCAACGTGAGTTTCTCACGCGCCGATTCGTGCAGGAATCCCACGTGCCAATTCGTGCAGGAATCCTATGCGCCGATTCGTGCAGGAATCCTACGTGCCGATTCGTGCAGGAATCCCATGCGCGGATTCGTGCAGGAATCCCACGCGCCGATTTGTGCAGGAATCCCACGCGCCGATTGGGGCAGGAATCCCACGCGCCGATTTGTGCAGGAATCCCACGCGTCGATTGGTGCAGGAATTCTTTTAAGGTGGGTAGAGTTGTAATGCCTGTGGTTCGTATTGCGTATCTTGGTATACGTATACGTAATTTGACCCGTATTGTATGTCTTCCTGCTTGATTTATTCTAGCATTTCATTGATTGGTTTATTATTGGGTTGGTTCAGCTTGGCTTGGTTTGCTTTGGTTCATGAACCAAAGGTGAACCCTCCTACCTACCACCACCCTCCTTATTTATAACCCATTCCTTTTTTCTCTCATCATTATTTCCTTCCTACTTCATTTAATCTCCACCATTACTTCTTCAACCACCAGGAGAGAGAGAGAGAGAGAGCTTAGGCAAGTGCAAACTTACTTCATGATGGATCTCAAGTTTTATTGATCCATTCTCTTCCTTACTTGATTCTAAGCCTCTTTAGAACTTGACATTTTTGGATTTGATGGATGGATTCTTGTAGATCTAAGTTTATAACTTTTTGGTTTTTCTTAGTTTTGATCTCTAAAACTTATTTATTTTCGAAAACTAATGGTTCTATGTTGTAAAGAATTCAATTTCATGCAGTTTTGGCTTTTGTTTTGCTTGATTTCGACTTCGGATGATTAAGTTATGGCTATTACAAGTTTTCGAAACTTTCATGGCTGAACTTGCTGTTTGTGGACGATGACCCCCATGCGCCCGGGAGGCCATGCGCCGTGAAGTCCCGGCAACGCCTCCCTTAACTCCGAGCGTGTCATGCGCGTAGGTTCCCTACGCGCATGTACCGAAGACGCAACGTGAGTTCCTCACGCGCCGATTCGTGCAGGAATCCCACGCGCCGATTCGTGCAGGAATACCACGCGCCGATTGGTGCAGGAATCCTATGCGCCAATTTTTGCAGGAATCTCACGCGCCGATTGGTGCAGGAATCCTACGCACCGATTTGTGCAGGAATCCCACGCGCCGATGGTGCAGGAATCCCATGTGCCGGAATTGCTCTATTTTACTGTTTTTGCCTGTTTAAGTTGTTTTGTAGCTAGAATCTTGAAAAACTCATAACATGAAAGTTGTAGATCTTTTCCGTGGCTTCAAGAATATGTCACTAGTTATTTTATGCAAGTTTCTCTCATTCATGATAATGTAAGAATAGAACACGATAGTGGCCCGCCGTGGCGCACTCTTAACAAGTAAACTGACATGATATATCATGACATGCTGTTATGACAGCTAGCCTGACATGACAAGTATGAAAGACCTGGACACCGTGGACGATTGTGTTTGTACAAATAAACTGGTACTGTCTTGCATCATGTCTAGGATGGGGATCCCTGAGTACCATGGTCAAGGGTACCTACTGAAATTGACTAAGGCTAATTAACTAGAATGATTCAGTAGTCATGAAGAGATTTCCAGCTACAGGCAATCCCGTTATCTGGGCGCATTCAGTGGACTTGTAGCCTACCGACGAGTAGGGCACATTTCCAGCACACAGTTACGTGTTGCATTCTTCATAAATGGACATTCGACCTGGATAACCGGAGGGTCTGCAGGGCTTGTGGCTGTTGGGATAATCTTATTGCATCTTGCTAGTAACTAGGCCTGTGATAACCCTAGTTAGTTAAAAGTATCAAGCCGTACTCTTGATTGGCCGTGATTGATTGGATGAAGTTTATTCCAGCTTAGTCTTATCCTGATCCTATACAAGATTGTATCATGACATAATTTCTTGTATCGATAAATGATGAGATACCAAGTTCTGTTCAGATGAAGGGTTACAACCCCGGTCCTTGTTTGGTTTAAGGGTTGTAACTTGGCTATCTGAATAGTTCCATGGTTATCTTATCATATATCGTCCTGCTTATTGTTCATGCCTTAACAATAAAGATCAGGGGTCCAGTTCTGTTCAGGTGAAGGGTTATAACCTCGGTCTTTATTTGGTTTAAGGGTTGTAACCTGGCTCCCGGAGCAGTTATGTGTCCTCTCTTCATTTATTGTCTTATTGCAACCCCATGCCATGCTCGTCATATTTTTTTTTACTTCAAATCATGATTATTTATACCGGCCTTAACAATAAAGATCAGGGGTCCAGTTCTGTTCAGGCGAAGGATTACAACTCCGGTCCTTGTTTGGTTTAAGGGTTGTAACCTGGCTCCCGGAGCAGTTCTGTGTCCTCTCTTCGTTTATTGTCTTCACTGTACCAATAGTATTTGAGCCGAGTTTCTATTCAGGTGAAGGGTTACAACCCCGGTCCTTGTGTAGTTTAAGGGTTGTGACCTGGCTACTTGAATGGTGTCCTCGTACTCAGTTTACTATTATTATCTCTATTATTATCAGTTCTTTATTTATTATCTTTAATATTCTATTGTGATATGCTGGTTTTAGTTCCTAAGTGAAGCCTCCTTTGTGACGATTGCTCTTTCTGGGGTCTGACCCAGCTGATTTTGTATGGCCAGATTTCGGAGCAGCTCCGGAGGATCTACCTACCTTTCCGCCCGATGGTGACCACTAGGCGTAACCAGGGCAACGAGTGGGTTATTTTTGGCCCTCCCACTTTATTGTAAAAATATCCTTTTGAGGCGTTTAGCCGGCGAGCGCGTGTTAGCTCGATTGCACCTTTACTTGCTGTATACCTACGGGCTGTAACATGATTGACAGATCCTAGGATTGATCATGTATGACTGAACTCTTACTAGTCTTGACATTTTGTACGACTAGCTTCATGATCATCCAATATGTAGTGTATGGGACGTCTTGCTATTATATATTTGGTGCTCTAACATCTTGTATACTGTTACTACTTGCTTGAGATTGAGACAATAGGCTTGTTCTTGACCATAGGCGACTGATGGATTGCAGTTAAACCCTCATGTATCTAGACAGTCGTGATCGTATAGCGAGGTGGGTTGCACTTCAATATACGTAGCTAGCTATGTACGCCCCCGCTCTCCAGTATTCTGGTTCTGGGGCGTGACATGGTTTTAGTGGTGGCCCATGCAGGTCTTGTAAATCAAGATATATGAGGGTTTACCGAATAGATGTCTCAATCAGTACTCGCCCTTGATCTCTACTCGTATCCTCTGAATCCCTGAGAATCTTGACCTGATCACATGCTTGTATTGTTGATCTGTCCTGGTCCTTCCTTATTGTTCCCTATGTCGTCTTCTTCAGCGGCATTGTTCCTGGACCTGCCGATCAGCAAGGCGGACCACCTCCAGCGGACCAGCAGCAACCTGGAGATCAAGCCCAGCATTCAGGAGTAGCCTCCAGAGTCATGCCTACTGGAGAAGAGCCACCAGTTCAACCCGTCCAGCCTGCAGAGCCTGATGATGGCACTTTGGTGGGTCTCATCAGGTCACTATTAGCCTCCCAGGATTGTCGAGGAGATGCCTTGCACCAGGCGGTGGCATATGCTTTGACCAGAGGAGGTCATCAGGGTAATAGCGCGGCTAACAGCTTCAAGCGCTTGAACCCTCCCTTCTTCGACGGCTGTGAAGATGCGATTGCTGCAGATGCATGGCTTCAGGACACCGAGGTGATTCTAGAAGCAGCCAGGACTCTAGAGAACGAGAAGGTGGTCGTAGTGCGCCTGCAGTTACTAGATCTTGCCCGCAGCTGGTGGGCAGCACAGGCTGATGGATTAGTGTCCCCTATTTCCTGGACAGTATTCAGGAAAAGATTCCAGACCAAGTATTTCGATGCTGTAGTTCGATACGATCTACAGACGAGGTTCACCAATCTGAAGCAGAAGGACAGGACGATCGATGGATATGCGTCCGAGTTTTCGAGACTTAGTCGGTTTGCTCCTACCTTGGTGGTGACCGAGTTCGATAGAGCCCAGCGGTTCCAGCAGGGGCTTCATCTGGAGATTCTATTTGCAGTGGAGCAGTTTGAGCATCAGACTTTTGATACAGTACTGAGGGCAGCCCAGAGGCATGAATATACCTCCCAGAGGATCGTGGATAGGACCGGAGGTTGGAAGCGATCTCACGGCCAAATGAATCAGTCATCAGCACCAGCCCCGGCAGCCAGGGCTTTGACCATTGGAGCTACGAGGCGGGCGGCCTCAGTGACGTCGGTCCAGCATTCTACCCCGACGCACCATCAGCAGCAGAAGCAGAAGCAGTCTTCTGCAGTGGGATGTTCACACTGCGGGAAGCCAGGGCATGTGGTATCAGAGTGTCGCAGAGCACAGGGTTTTTGCTTGGTTTGCGGTGCCCCGGACCACAAGATTGGGAATTGCCCGAACAGGAGGAGTTCAATATCAGCCTTCTCTAGTCCTTCGGTTAAAGGACCAGCACCAGTCCAGCAGCAGCAGCAGCTGCAGTACCCGTTCCCGAGGCCATTATCGATGCAGGCCCAGGTATTCCAGCAGCAGAGACCGCAACAGTATGCCCAAGCCCAAGCCCTGATCCAGAGCAGGCAGAGGAGCTTTCAGCAGAGGGGACCCGCACGCAGAGGACATGGTCAAGTGCTGGCTTTGACCATGGGAGAAGAAAGAATAGCACCTGGTGAGGTAGTGGCAGGTACTATTCTCGTCAACACCTTTCCAGTTTCAGTATTATTTGATTCTGGTGCCTCGTATTCATTTATGTCCGTACGATTCGTAACCCGGATAGGATTGGAGACCGAGTCATTATCAGTAAGGCTCAATATACTTACTGGTAACGGACTTGTGGGATTAGATAGGGTGTTTTCCTCGTGTCGGATCGTAGTTAGCGGTAGAGAGTTCCCCGCTAGATTGATAGAGTTTCCGATGGCGATTATGATTTGGTCATAGGGATGGATTGGTTGAGGGACCAATATGCTAGGATAGACTGCCATATCGGCTGTAGGTCCTAAAAAATCAAGTTGCACACATCAACAAAGTCATGAAGATCGAGAAATACATCTTTCAAATGAACTACGCAGACATCAGATTGCGCAGCATACAGATTGAGCACACTAGACTGCGCACACTCCCAAGCGCACAGGCTGACGTGGCAAAAGTCATTATTACTTGACACAATCAAATCTTCTGACAGCTGACAATACGAACAATGAGGAGACTGTTCATTTATTGTGCCGCACAGCGCTCGAGAACGGCAGGACAGCTGGCAGCACAATCAGAGGCAGCACAATCAGCCAACCAATCTGTTGCGCAATCCATTCTTGCGCAAACTAATGTCAGCGCAATTCATGTTGCGCATTCCATCAATACAACTGATTAAGTACACGTGGCACTCATGCCATCAATAGCTCATTACGTGGCAAACCGTCTACACACGATCATGCTTAATTTAGTCAAAAGTTGCCATGTGTCCAAGACAGTTGGACCACGATCCAACAACTGCCTGTGTAGTTTACTGTTGCGCAATCTAATTGCTGCGCAATCCATCATGCACAGTCCAGAATTACTAAAAGTTAGTTATTTCCAGAACTCTATAAATAGAGTTTCAAGTCTTCATTCAGGAGATCAGATCATAGAGAGATCAGACATAAAAAAGTTCAGAAATCAGAGAGTTCAGGAGTTCTTGCCAAAGTGCTGCTGCATTCTTCCGAGGCTTTTGCCTTCAATTCTCCGAGGCTTTTGCCTTCAAGTCAACTTTAGAGGCTATCGTCTTCAAAGTTCACATCGTCCAAGGGATAAAGCAATCATCTTCTAGATTGGATTCCTAAAGTTGTACCTTTCCCAGAATTCTTGTAATCTTTACAAAGTTTGTATCAATAAAGTTTCATACTTTTGTTTTTGCAAACATCGGCAGGGTTGTTTTTACCATTCCAGGCGAGCCAGAGTTTTTCTTCTTCCGAGGCGAAGTTGAACCTTCTCCTCCAGTGTTGCGGATGGCAGTAGCAGCAGTGCAGTTACCCCGGATAGTCGAAAAGTTTTCAGATGCTTTCTCCGAAGAGCTTCCAGAGATGTCGCCAGAGCGGAAGATCGAGTTCACCATCGACTTGATTCCCGGGACAGCCCCAGTGTCAGAGAGAGTCTACAGGATGGCGCCGTCAGAGCTAGAGATATTGTACAAGATGATTAAATAACTTATAACCAAGGGATTCATTCGTGCTAGTGGATCGTCTTGGGGAGCCCCGATGCTTCTTGTGAAAAAGAAGGATGGTACGTCCAGATTATGTGTAGATTATCGTACCTTGAACTCAGTGACAATCCAGAACAGATACCCTCTCCCGAGGATAGATGACTTGTTTGATCAACTCAAGGGGGCAGCAGTATTCTCGAAGATCGACTTGCGCTCAGGATACCATCAGATCAGAGTCAGAGAGCAGGACATCCCGAAGACAGCTTTCAGATCTAGGTATGGGCCTTGGGAGTTCCTTGTTATGCCATTTGGAGCAACCAATGCGCCGGCCGTATTCATGGACCTCATGAATCGTATCTTTATGCCTTACTTGGATCAGTTCGTGATTATGTTCCTAGACGACATCCTTGTCTACAGCAAAAGTGAGGCAGAGCATGAGCAGCATCTCAGAGTTGTTCTCCAGATTCTCAGAGAGCACCAGTTGTATGCCAAGTTTAGTAAATGCGAGTTCCGGCTCGATCGCATTTCGTACTTGGGCCATATCATCACCAGAGGAGGAGTAGAAGTGGATCTCCAGAAGATCGTGGCCATTGAGACATGGCCAGTGCCCAGCATGGTTGCAGAAGTTCGTAGTTTTCTTGGATTAGCCGGCTACTACCGGTGATTTGTTTCGGACTTTGCTCGGATCTCAGCGCCATTGACCCAGTTGACCCGCAAGGATGTGCAGTTTGCTTGGACAACAGAATATCAGGATTCTTTTGAGAAGTTGAAGCGAGGCTTGATGCCGGCACCCATTCTCACGCTCCCAGATGGAACCGGAGGATTTTCAGTGTATTGTGATGCTTCAGGCAGAGGCTTAGGATGTATTCTAATACAGCATGGGAAGGTAATAGCTTATGCGTCACGACAACTTCGTGATCATGAGAGAAATTACCCAACCCATGACTTGGAGTTGGCAGCATTAGTGTTTGTACTTAAGTTGTGGAGGAACTACTTGTACGGAGATAGGGTAGAGATTTTCACCGACCAAAAGAGCTTGAAGTATGTTTTCACCCAGAAGGATCTTAACATGCGTCAGAGGAGGTGGCTAGAGCTACTTGTGGATTATGATGTCAACCTGCAGTATCACCCAGGGAAGGCCAATGTTGTTGCAGATGCATTGAGCAGGAGAGCCGGAGTTTATTTCTTAACAGCGCAACCAGAATTGTTAGCTGATCTTCAGAAGATGAATATAGAAGTTGTCCTTCCTACCAGTATAGCATTGATGGCCAGCATGCAAGTACAGTTCACTATAGTCGAGAGGATCCGAAAGGTGCAGTCAGCAGATTCCAAGCTTCAGCCACTCAGAGCAGAGTGTAAGGCAGGACGAAGACCAGAGTTATGTATCCATGAAGATGGTACACTTCGACATAGGAAGCGTCTTTGTGTACCCAGTAGAGACATCAGACAGGAGATCATGACAGAGGCTCACAGTTTCCAGTATTCCATTCATTCCGGCGGTACAAAGATGTACCGTGATATCCGTCAGCACTTTTGGTGAAATGGCATAAAGAGGAAAATAGCTCGGTTTGTCTCTCGATGTTTGGTTTGTCAACAAGTTAAGGCTGAACATCAGAGGCCAGCTGGACTTCTTCAGCCTTTGCCAATTCCAGAATGGAAGTGGGAGCATATAACCATGAATTTTGTAACTGGATTGCCTAGATCCCCAGCTGGCAGAGATGCTATTTGGGTTATTATAGACAGGCCCACGAAGGTGGCTCATTTTCTTCCATTCAGAGTTGGTCAGTCAACGGCTCAGCTAGCAGAGATGTACCTCAGGCAGATCGTCAGACTTCACGGTGTACCAGTCAGTATCACCTCGGACCGAGATTCAAGATTTATGTCGCACTTTTGGCGTAGCTTGCAAGAGAGTTTGGGAACTCACATCCAGTTCAGCTCAGCTTATCATCCGCTGACAGATGGCCAGTCGGAACGTACGATCCAGACTCTTGAAGATATGTTGCGGTCATGTACACTCGACTTCGGTAGTTCGTGGGAAGATCGTCTGCACCTGGTGGAGTTCTCGTACAATAATAGTTTCCAAGCTAGTATCCAGATGGCACCGTTCGAGGCACTGTATGGTAGAAAGTACAGATCCCCGCTAGCATGGGATGATGTTGGAGAGAGGAAGATGCTTGGTCCGAAAATGATTGCTCAGACCGTTGAAGAGGTCAGAAGAGTCAGAGATCATCTTCGAGTTGCCCAAGACCGCCAGCGTCATTGGGCCGATTCTCATCGATGCCCTCTTGAGTTTTCTGTCGGCGACCATGTATTCCTGAGGATTTTGCCTAACCGTGGCGTCATTCATTTCGGCATACGGGGAAGCTTAGTCCTAGGTATATAGGACCGTTCGATATTCTGGAGCGAGTAGGAGATGTATCCTATCGTCTTGCTCTTCCGCCGTCGCTACGTGAGGTGCATAATGTGTCCCATGTATCCCAACTGCGACGGTATATCCCGGACCCGTGCCACATCCTAGATCATTCGGAATTGGTTGTTGGTACCAACCTTTCGTATGAGGAGAGGCCCGTATTTATATTGGACCGAAAAGAGAAGATACTCAAGAACAAGACTATCAAGTTAGTCCGAGTTGCTTGGGGTCATCACTCTTTGGGTGAGTCAACATGGGAGCATGAGGATTATATCCGATCGTGATATCCCGACCTGTTTGACTCGTGAGGTATAATAACTTTTTTATGCCTCATGCCTTCGATTCCTTGCTTGCATGAATAATTACTTGATTGCTTGATTAGTATAGCTTGCCTGTGAATAGTATAGCTTGTTCTTGTCCCTCTAGCTTCTTAATTAAATTTCGAGGGTGGAATTCTTTTAAGGTGGGTAGAGTTGTAATGCCTGTGGTTCGTATTGCGTATCTTGGTATACGTATACGTAATTTGACCCGTATTGCATGTCTTCCTGCTTGATTTATTCTAGCATTTCATTGATTGGTTTATTCTTGGGTTGGTTCGGCTTGGCTTGGTTTGCTTTGGTTCATGAACCAAAGGTGAACCCTCCTACCTACCACCACCCTCCTTATTTATAACCCATTTCTTTTTTCTCTCATCATTATTTCCTTCCTACTTTATTTAATCTCCACCATTACTTCTTCAACCACCAGGAGAGAGAGAGAGAGCTTAGGCAAGTGCAAACTTGCTTCATGATGGATCTCAAGTTTTATTGATCCATTCTCTTCCTTACTTGATTCTAAGCCTCTTTAGAACTTGACATTTTTGGATTTGATGGATGGATTCTTGTAGATCTAAGTTTATAACTTTTCGGTTTTTCTTGGTTTTGATCTCTAAAACTTATTTATTTTCGAAAACTAATGGTTCTATGTTGTAGAGAATTCAATTCCATGCAGTTTTGGCTTTTGTTTTGCTTGATTTCGACTTCGGATGAGTAAGTTATGGCCATTACAAGTTTTCGGAACTTTCATGGCTGAACTTGCTGTTTGTGGACGATGACCCCCATGCGCCCGGGAGGCCATGCGCCGTGAAGTCCCGGCAACGCCTCCCTTAACTCCGAGCGTGTCATGCGCGTAGGTTCCCTACGCGCATATACCGAAGACGCAACGTGAGTTTCTCACGCGCCGATTTGTGCAGGAATCCCACGCGCCGATTCGTGCAGGAATCCCACGCGCCGATTCGTGCGGGAATCCCACGCGCCGATTGGTGCAGGAATCCTACGCGCCGATTTTTGTAGAAATCTCACGCGCCAATTGGTGCAGGAATCCTATGCGCCGATTTGTGCAAGAATCCCACGCGCCGATGGTGCAGGAATCCCATGCGCCGAAATTGCTCTATTTTACTGTTTTTGCCTGTTTAAGTTGTTTTGTAGCTAGAATCTTGAAAAACTCAAAACATGAAAGTTGTAGATCTTTTCCGTGGCTTCAACAATATGTCACTAGTTATTTTATGCAAGTTTCTCTCATTCACGATAATGTAAGAATAGAACACGATAGTGGCCCGCCGTGGCGCACTCTTAATAAGTAAACTGACATGATATATCATGACATGCTGTTATGACAGCTAGCCTGACATGACAAGTATGAAAGACCTGGACACCGTGGGCGATTGTATTTGTACAAATAAACTGGTACTATCTTGCATCATGTCTAGGATGGGGATCCCTGAGTACCACGGTCAGGGGTACCTACTGATATTGACTAAGGCTAATTAACTAGAATGATTCAGTAGTCATGAAAAGATTTCCAGCTACAGGCAATCCCGTTATCTGGGCACATTCAGTGGACTTGTAGCCTGCCGACGAGTAGGGCACATTTCCAGCACACAGTTACGTGTTGCATTCTTCGTAAACGGACATTCGACCTGGATAATCGGAGGGTCTGCAGGACTTGTAGCTGTTGGGATAATCTCATTGTATCTTGCTAGTAACTAGGCCTGTGATAATCCTAGTTAGTTAAAAGTATCAAGCCGTACTCTTGATTGGCCGTGATTGATTGGATGAAGTTTATTCCAGCTTAGTCTTATCCTAATCCTATACAAGATTGTATCATGACATGATTTCTTGTATCGATAAATGATGAAATACCAAGTTCTGTTCAGATGAAGGGTTACAACCCCGGTCCTTGTTTGGTTTAAGGGTTGTAACTTGGCTATCTGAATAGTTCCATGCTTATCTTGTCATATATCGTCCTGCTTATTGTGCCTGCCTTAACAATAAAGATCAGGGGTCCAGTTCTGTTCAGGCGAAGGGTTACAATCCCGGTCCTTATTTGGTTTAAGGGTTGTAACCTGGCTCCCGAAGCAGTTCTGTGTCCTCTCTTCGTTTATTATCTTATTGTAACCCCATGCCATGCTCGTCATGTTTTATTTTACTTCAAATCATGATTATTTATACCGACCTTAACAATAAAGATCAGGGGTCCAGTTCTGTTCAGGCGAAGGGTTACAACCCCGGTCCTTGTTTGGTTTAAGGGTTATAACCTGGCTCCCGGAGCAGTTCTGTGTCCTCTCTTCGTTTATTGTCTTCACTGTACCAATAGTATTTGAGACGAGTTTCTATTCAGGTGAAGGGTTACAACCCCGGTCCTTGTTTGGTTTAATGGTTGTGACCTGGCTACTTGAATGGTTTTCTCATACTCAGTTTACTATTGTTATCTCTATTATTATCAGTTATTTATTTATTATCTTTAATATTCTATTGTGATATGCTGGTTTTAGTTCCTAAGTGAAGCCTCCTTTGTGGCACTTGCTCTTTCTGGGGTCTGACCCAGCTGATTTTGTATGGCCAGATATCGGAGCAGCTCCAGAGGATCTACCTACCTTCCCGCCCGATGGTGACCACCAGGCGTAACCAGGGCAATGAGTGGGTTATTTTTGGCTCTCCCACTTTATTGTAAAAATATTCTTTTGAGGCGTTTAGCCGGCGAGCGCGTGTTAGCTCGATTGCACCTTTACTTACTGTCTGCCTACGGGCTGTAACATGATTGACAGATCCTAGGGTTGATCATGTATGACTGAACTCTTGCTAGTCTTGATATTTTGTACGACTAGCTTCATGATCATCCAATATGTAATGTATGGGACACCTTGCTATTATATATTTGGTGCTCTGACATCTTGTATACTGTTACTACTTGCTTGAGATTGAGACAATAGGCTTGTTCTTGACCATAGGCGACTGATGGATTGTAGTTAAACCCTCATGTATCTAGACAGCCGTAATCGTATAGCGAGGTGGATTGCACTTCAATATACGTAGCTGGCTATGTACGCTTCCGCTCTCCAGTATTCTGGTTCTGGGGCGTGACAATGGGCTGCACTCATTGTGGGAAGCTAGGACACGTTGCTTCGGAGTGACGCATAGCACAGGGACTGTGTTTGGCTTGTGGGGCACCGGATCATAAGATTGGGTCCTATCCGAATAGAGCCAGCTCATCGACAGCGAAACTAACCAATCCCTCGGTTAGAATACCAGCACTAGTACAACAGCAATATCAGCCTCAGAGGCTATTGTCGCCTCAGGAACAAGCCTTTCAGCAGCAGAGACCCCAGCAGTATGCCCAGACCCAAGCTCAGATTCAGAACCGGCAGAGAGGTTTCCAGCAGGATATCTTCCTTATGCCTCATGCCTTCGTTTCCCTTCTTACATGATTGATTGTTTGATTGGTTGCTAGTCATAGATTGTTTGTGCCTTAGTATAGCTTGCCCCGACATCTCTCGCCTCTTGATTAAATTTCGAGGACGGAATTCTTTTAAGGTGGGTAGAGTTGTCATTCCCGTTTTCCGTTATACGTATTTTCAGTATACGTGTACGGATTCTCGACCAATATTTTGACTTGTCTAGCCTGACTTGACCTATTTTGGCTTGATTTGGTTTACCTTGGTTCGTTTTGGCTTGGCTTGGTTTGGTTTGTTTTGGTTCATCATGTGAGAAGGGGGTTGATATATAAGTCAACTATACTCTCTCTCCTTCATAACTTTTATTTACTTCTCCATCTTCTTCATTTCCTCCTCCCACCTACACCCAAGAGCCATAGGAAAGTGCAACTTGCTTCATGATGGATCTTGGGTTTTATTGTTCTATTTTCTTCCTCTCCTAGTTCTAAGCCTCTTTAGAACTTGTCATTTTCGGTTTTGATGGGTGGATTTTTGTAGATCTAAGCCTCTGTAGAAAATCTCGTTCTATGTAGTTTAGACCCTTGGAAGTCCAAATTCGGACTTGTTTTGAGGAAGTTATGGCCATGGTAAGTTTTCAGAACTCTCATGGCTGAACTTGCTGTTGGGGACGATGACCCCCATGCGCCCGGGAGGCCATGCGCCCGGGAGGCCATGCGCAGGAATTCTGATGCGCGGATGTGCTGATGCGCAGATGCGCAGAAATTTGCATGCGCCGAAATTTGTAGGCGCAACTTGACACGCGCGCGCTTTTTTAGCGTGGCGCACCTTGACCCACGTGCGCTTTTTAGCGTGGCGTACCTTGACCGCGTGCGCTTTTTATGCAGTTGAGACAGGCGCAACCTGACCTGGCACAACTTGACCTGGCGCACCCCATTGCCTGGCACCCCTAGTGCCTAGGCGCAACCCAATGTTGGGCACAACCTGTAGCCTTGGCACCCCCTTGTGCCTGGCGCAGTGTAACGCCCCAGTCCCAAAATACGTAGGACTAAGTACGTAGACATGCCATCTGTACTATACGAAGAATACACCAATATATGGTAATCTCCGTATTAGTACATAAGCTGTAATAATAGTACATGATTAGCCACAATAATATAACTAAATCTCATCCACAGCTCAACACAGAGAATATAATAAGTCCACTAAAATAAGATAAATGATGATATCAAAATATAGCCGGGTAGACATTCCCACCCAAACAGCTATGGAAAATAGTCTCAACTAAATGGAGTCCAACCTCCTCAAATAGCAAGAAAGAATGATAAAAAGATGTCCAATACATGGTCTCAGATAGTACAGAATAAAACTAAGTATGAGCGGGAGATGCCACATCACCGATGTATGCTGGATCCAATGCGGCACCGTACTCCTCTGGATAGTCCTGCTCGTCTAATCCTGGAGAGATCACCAGGTCCTCAAAGGGACGTAACAAGATACAGAAAACATGCCAAGTAACTGAATGTGTAAAAATATGCAACTATGACTCTACAGGATCTCCTAACCGTCTATGTGAGATGCACTTTAGAGGACAACGTTCCACGCAGGAGCTTAGGTGTTTAGCATAGATGGAGAGAGATTAGTAGTAGGTAGCGCTCATAAGAGACACTATCAACTATGGACAGAAAGTAGTTCTCATACGAGAACTATCGGTCCCGGGACAGTAAGTAGCACTCATCCGAGACACTATCAGCCCAAATCTATGTGTGTACTGAACATGTAGCCCCTACGCTAATAACTGTCCCCTCCCCCCAACTGCTCCTGTCCAAGATGTATCCACAGCCTGTCCAGTTGGCAACTGCGACGGCTTCTAACTCAATACACTAGTAGCAGTTACCCCCTAACCGTCGTACGTCACGTACGTATCGATGGCCAGTCGAGTACGCAGGTCCATGTCCTATGTATCTCACTCATCACGTGATACACATGTGTCAAGGCCATAGGGGATATGAAAATACTCCACATACTCATAGGGTAGTCAACTGACACAAGGTCGACATGCAAATAAAGACATAATAAATATAACGACTAAATGTAGCCGCTTGCACCCAAGTGTGACTTGGACGCCTAATAGAAATAAAATGACAAATAAGAGAAAGAAATATGCAATAATAAAATATACTAAAAATAAATGAGCACAATCAGAATCTATTGCAAGGTATACTTGCCTGGGGTACGAGAAAGGCAATCCAAGAGTAGCAAGTGTCAGCACCAAAACTTACAAATCACAGATGACTCCAAACGCTAAAACAAACATTAAAAATAATCTCGGTGAAGAAGATATACCTAGGAAATGCCTGTCCAAAAGTCCAATTCTGGAACAGGGGCAAAATCGTAATTTCGGGTCAAAACGATGTCCGTCATTGGACCCGCTTTGCACCGAAATGCGTGCCAAAGACTATGGTCTCTAAAGTCATCAAACTATATGTCTACGAATTTAGTTTGAGGAGAGGAACTCAACGGTATGTCCAGTTTTGGATTCCGAGGAGCCGTGTACAAATTTGCCCGTTCGAGTGGGTCGCGGGCCCGCCAAAAAGGGGTTCCGATTCGACCTCCTCAGAATCGAGCCAAACTTGGCACACAGGACCAGAATTTTGATTCGGACCTGTTGACGCAAGTTTCGTCTCGATTCGACGACTGTACACGAAGTTATGGACAAGTTTGCAAAATGCCGATACGGGGGTATCTCGACGGATACGTGTTGATTTCGTCGCACACACGCGACGGAACTGGGTTCCTTCAGTTCCCACACGTCAGCAACGTCCATACGCGCCTTTTGATGCGTATAACGCACGACCACGTCGCCCGATTTGTCGGGGCGTACGTCGTATCGTGGAAATTTTCTAAAATTAACACTTTTGAAAACAGTTTTTTCGCCCAACTTTAACACTGATTTAATTCTCGCACAGAAAATGAAATACAGATCTACAAAATGCGTTTTAATCGTGGTTATGTTGTCTTCACATGTGTTCAATTAGTTTCTAAAAAATCTCGACACACAGTTCGGAATCTGGCTTCTATGTTGTGGTTTGGGACTGGATTAAAACTCTATTTTCAACAGTTTTTGGGGAAATTTTACCTCGATTTCTTGAGCAATCCCTTGGGATTCCCAGGATTCTATCAGAAGGGGATTGGAGGGGTTCATATGGGCTACACACAGTAATTGATAGTTCGAGAAATCATCGAGCGTGCGTGAAGAAAAGAGGATTGGAAGAAGGGTACCTCGCTGTTCGCAAAAACTGAGACTGCTCGGAAGTAGGGTCGTCCTGGGCTGTCCGGCAGTGTTCGTGCAGTGGTGCGTCACCGTCAACAGCATGGGTAGCTAGCCTGGGGTTCGGAATAGAGAGGAGATATGGAGGGAGAAGATGTACGGAGGGTTAGGGTTTGGTTTCGTGTGGGTTTTATATACTCTCCGTCGACTTGTATTCGTAGTAGGACTCAGAATTTGGGGGGTCGAGTTTGCTTATAATGCAGCTGTGCTGCTGTATTAAGATAATTGGTGGGGTCGGGCTTCTAAGTCCATAGCAGCTTAGCTGCTGCTGGAGTTCGGTTATGTGGGAGTCGGGCCCCCCCGCAGCTGCTGCTGCTTGTGGTGGGGGGTTCGGCCCACCCTATTGTTTTTTTTTTATAACAATCACTATATATATATATATATATATATATATATATATATATATATATATATATAATCACAAGGAAAATTCTAAAATTCTTAATAAAGTAACAAAATATTTTAGAACAAGGTAGGCTATATTTAGGAGTATGTAAAATATCAAGCACACAAACATGCATATATTATATACATCTACAATTACGTACATATACCAAATAAATTAAAAAAATATAGAAGGATAATTTTTAAAGCATTAAAATAATTAGAAAATATTAGGGTTTTACATCCTACCCAACTTGAAGAAAATTTCGTCCTCAAAATTAAACTAAGGTCGGGGGATCAAATGCAATGCAAGGAAATTGATAATAATTAAAAAGCTTCAATGCAAGACATACCTTCGTCTTCAAACAAATGCGGGTAGCAATTTCGGATGTCGTCCTCGCGCTCCCAAGTAGACTCTCCTGGCGAGTGGTGCTTCCATGCCACATGAACCAATAGAATAGATTGATTCTGCAACACCTTCACTCGGCGATCGAGGATACCTACTGGTTGCTCTTCGTACGACAAGCTCGGTCCAACTTTGATCTCGGAGTGGTCAAGCACATGATTGCTGTCCGCCACGTACCTCCTCAGCTGAGATACATGGAATACGTCATGCACTCCCTCCAGCGACGGTGGCAAGGCCAATCTATATGCAACCTCTCCAACACGTTCCAAGACATCGAAGGGCCCGATGTACCTTAGACTCAACTTGCCACGTCCTCTGAATCGAATCGTGCCTCTAGTAGGGGATATCTTCAAGAACACATGGTCGCCATCTTTGAACTCCAAAGGTCGACGACGATTATCTGCCCACTGCTTCTGACGATCCTGCGCTGCTCGCAGGTGGCCCTGGATTTTCTTCACTGTCTCCACTGTGCTCAAGACTAACTCGGGGCCCAATAGCTGTCGCTCTCCTATGTCGCTCCGACAAACAGGAGACCGACACTTCCTACCATACAATGCCTCAAACGGAGCCATCTGAATGCTCGCTTGATAGCTATTGTTGTAGGAAAACTCAACAAGATGAAGATGGTCCTCCCATGAACCGCCAAAGTCGAGCATGCATGCTCTCAACATATCCTTTAGCGTCTGAATGGTACGCTCCGACTGGCCATCTGTTTGCGGATGGTATGATGTGCTAAACTTCAATCGAGTACCCAAACTCTCTTACATGCTCCTCCAAAAGTGCGAGGTAAATCTCAAGTCACGGTCCGACACAATACTAACAGGCACACCATGCAGTCTCACAATCTGCTCCATATACATCTCTGCCAATACCTCTGTCGACTGGCCCACTCTAAAAGGTAAGAAATGTGCTGACTTCGTAAGTCTATCAACAATCACCCATACTGCGTCACGTCCTCTAGGACTCTGAGGAAAACCCGTGACGAAATCCATAGTAATGTGCTCCCACTTCCACTCGGGAATGGGTAGCGGCTGCAACAGTCCAGATGTCCTCTGGTGCTCTGCCTTCACTTATTGACATACCAAGCACTTGGCAACAAAACGAGCTATCTCTCGCTTCATTCCGTGCCACCAATAATACTGTCGTAAGTTACGGTACATCTTGGTTCCGCCGGGATGAATAGAATAAGTCGAACTGTGAGCCTCTGCCATCAGCTCCTGCCGTAACTCTCCATTAGGAACATAAAGGCGATCACCACATCGCAATGTGCCATCGGGGTGGATCCTCATTCCCGTCTGCTCTCCTGCTTCGGTCCTCTCCCTGAGCCGTCGAAATCTAGCATCATTAGGCAATGTTGCCTTGATGTGCTCTACCAATAATGATTGTACTTGGAGGTTGGCTAATATGCCATCGGCTCCAGGCAATACTACCTCAATACCAAGCTGCTCCAAGTCTCTAATCAACTCCTTCTGCGTAGTCAAAAAGTGTGCCATGGGCTTACGGCTTAATGCGTCTGCAACGACATTAGCCTTGCCCGGATGATAATGTAGCTCGATCTCATAATCCTTCATCAACTCCAACTAATGTCGCTGTCGCATATTCAACTCCTTCTGTGTGAACACGTACTTGAGGCTCTTATGATCAGTGTAGATATCAACCTTCTCGCCGTACAAGTAGTGTTTCCATAGCTTCAAAGTAAAGATAACCGCTGCGAGCTCTAGATCGTAGGTCGGATAATTCTTCTCGTGCACCCTCAACTATCGCGATGCATATGCTACTACACGACCGTACTGCATCAATACGCATCCTAATCCTTTCCCGGATGTGTCACTGTAGATCATAAATCCTCCCGGGCCCGATGGTAGTGTCAAGATCGGTGCTGTGGTCAATTGCTTCTTCAACTCATCAAATACGGCTTGACACTCATCTGTCCATACAAACTCCTGATCCTTGCAAGTTAATCGAGTCATCGGCCCCGCTATTCGAAAGAAATCTTCTATGAACCTTCGGTAGTAACCCGCAAGTCCGAGGAAACTTCTCACCTCAGTAGCTGATGTGGGAGCGGGCCATGATTCGACTGCTGTGATCTTCTCTGGATCCACTGATATACCAGCACCCGTAACAACATGACCGAGAAATGATACCTCCTTGAGAAAGAAATCACACTTGCTAAGCTTCGCAAAGAGTCTCTCATTCCTCAGTGTTCCCAAAACTATCCATAGATGCTGCTCATGCTCCTCTTGACTCTTGGAGTAAATCAAGATATCATCTATAAAGACTACTACAAATTTGTCCAAATACTGGTGAAAGATCTTGTTCATTAAATTCATAAAAACCGCAGGTGCATTGGTCAAACCGAAAGGCATGAATAAGAACTCGTAGTGTCCATACCTCGATCGAAAAGCCGTCTTTGCAATATCTTCCTTCCGAACCTTCAATTGGTGATAGCCTGATCGTAAGTCAATCTTGGAGAATATTTTTGCTCTACTCAATTGATCAAATAGATCGTCTATGCGCGGCAATGGATACTTGTTCTTCACTGTCACTGCATTCAATGCTCTGTAGTCGATGCACATGTGCACGGTCCCGTCTTTCTTAGGTACAAAAAGAACGGGTGCTCCCCATGGTGACGCACTGGCACGAATAAAGCCCTTCTCCAATAAGTCATCAATCTGCGTCTTCATTTCTACCAACTCCTTGGGCGCTAACCGATAAACTCGAGATGAAATAGGCTCGGCTCCCGGAATAATCTCAATAGAAAACTCAATGTCTCGGTCAGGCGGCACTCCTGGCAACTCCTCGGGGAATACATCCTCGAACTCGGTGATGATAGGGTGCTGAGGGGTGTCCTGTATCATCATGTGAGTCCCCGATGCAGATGCATCGCTCCTCAAGGCATCCTTTTTGGTGAACTCGAACTCCGCATCACTCGGTGGTCTAAAGACGATACTACCCCTATGGCAGTCAATGAGAGCGAAATGCTGGCTCAACCAGTCCATTCCAAGAACCACATCGAACGTCGGCATCGGAAATACAAGAAGTCGTTCTTTCATCTCTCTACCATTTAACACTACAGGGCAATCTCTACAAATACCACTAACAGGAACTACTCCTCCACCAGTGAGGATTCTAATGTTTTTAGATAATGATGACATGGGTATACTGTGTATAGTGGCAAAGCTAGTGGCTATGAATGAATGGGTGGCTCCAGTGTCAAATAATATAATGGCAGGAAATGATGCAACTAAAACCATACCTGCTATGACCTCCACCTCCGGTTCGGTCTCCTCTGTAGCTAGTGCAAAAGCCTTCCCCACTCTCTGATTGCCCGTCGGTGCTCTAGTCTGCTGGAATTGGGTTGCCTGAGTAGGTAAGGGTGGTCGGGGTGCTCCTGGTCCTGCAATAGCTGGCCTCTGCTGCTGATTTTGTGAAGCATTCTTCTGTAAGTGGCAATCCCTGGTCTGGTGCTGGTTCGATCCACAAGCTAAACAGTGTCCCAGCCGACGTCTATAATCTCTCTAAATATGACCCACTTTGCCACAGTAATGGCAAATAGCCTTCTCCTGTGTCTGGTATTGTCCTGTCCTCTGCTGATGCTGATGTGTGGGAGGACGTCTCACTGGCCCACTTGTAGTGGTCTTAGCTGATCCCATAGTCGATGTAACTCTTCGATTTGCCTTCTTGCTTATGGCCTCCTGAGTTCTAGCCTCTGCCAGAACAGCTGCTTGGGAGACCCTCGACTCGGAGCTGGTGTACCTCTGCAACTCTATACTCAAGCCTCTATGAAACCTTTTGGCTTTCTCCAGCTCTGTCGTAACCAACCCTGGTGCGAAACGACTCAGTCGACTAAACTCGGCGTCGTACTCGTCAACTGTCATATTCCCCTGCTCCAAGTGTAGAAACTGTTCATATAAATCATCCTTGGCAGTGTCGAAGAAAAACTTCTTATTGAACAGTTCCTTGAATTCCTCCCATGTCTGATCAAGTCCTAACCGCCTCTCTTCTGCGGCCCACCAATCATAAGCATTTCCTTCCAGCTGTAACTTCACTGCCGTCATCCATAGATCTGCGGATAATTCTGAAGCCTTCAGGAGATTCTCTGTTTTAACCAGCCAATTGGTGATCCCAATGACGTCTTCAGTGCCCTTGAAGTGTGGAGGATTCATGTTACGGAATCCTTCGATAGAACCCACAGAGGCTTGTGGTGTTCGGGCCAATGCTGTCTCTAAACTCCTCCTGATGGCCTCGCTCTGCTGCATCTGAGCCTGTACTAGGCTCTGGAGAATCTGCTCTGTAGTAGCCCCACCAGTCTGAGGCATGGGATGCTGTGGGGGCATGTATGGCATCTGGGGCATGATCTGTGGGGCACCCTGTGGCCCGTACTGGGAAGGATATGAAGGATATGGAAAGGGATATTGTGGAGGGTATGTGGGTGGAAACTGAGATGGATATGATGGTGGATATGGTGATGGATATGGTGGGGGATGCTATAAGATGGTGGATACTGTGGTGGTTGTTGGGGTGGATATGATGATGCTGGATATTGTGGAGGTGGTGGTGGTGGATATGATGACGGTGGATATGGGGGTGGCATCTGTGGTGGGAACGGAGGTGGATATGGTGGTGGTGGTGGTAGGTACTCCCCCTGGGGTGCAGGATTCTCGGGACCAGTCTGCTGAGTCGTAGCTGGGGTCATCACCGGCTGGAGGGATGGCCCGGATGGTGCTGGAGTGGTTGGTGACATAGCTGGCTGTTGCGGATTCACTGGTTCCTCGTGAGCAGTAGGGTTCCCGTCAGTAATGGCAATAGGAGTAGCGCGTCCACTACGAAGATTCATCCTATATTGGCACAAAAATTTAGAGTTCGTTAGAACAATTTCAAGCTGAAAGGAATTCAATAAGTTATAGAAAAAGTAGATGGAGTAGAGATCAAAGAAGGTAGTAGTAAGTGGATGAGATCCTATATCCTATTCTTAGTTTGCAGGCTTGCTGGGCATAATCATGTAACCCAACAATATTATCGGTCCTGCATGGGCCACCACAAAAACATGTAACGCCCCAGTCCCAAAATACGTAGGACTAAGTACGTAGACATGCCAGCTGTACTATACGAAGAATACACCAATATATGGTAATCCCCGTAATAGTACATGAGCACAATCAGAATCTATTGCAAGGTATACTTGCCAGCGGTGCGAGAAAGGCAATCCAAGAGTAGCAAGTGTCAGCACCAAAACTCACAAATCACAGATGACTCCAAACGCTGAAACAAACATCAAAAATGATCTCGGTGAAAAAGATATACCTAGGAAATGCCTGTCCAAAAGTCCAATTCTGGAACAGGGGCAAAATCATAATTTTGGGTCAAAACGATGTCTGTCGTTGGATCCGCTTTGCACCGAAACGCGTGCCAAAGACTATGGTCTCTAAAGTCGTCAAACTACATGTCTATGGATTCAGTTTGAGGAGAGGAACTCAACGATATGTCCAGTTTTGGATTCCGAGGAGCCGTGTACAAAATTGCCCGTTCGAGTGGGTCGCGGGCCCGCCAAAAAGGGGTTTCGATTCGACCTCCTCAGAATCGAACAAAACTTGGCATACAGGACCAGAATTTCAATTCGGACCTGTTGGCGCAAGTTTCATCTCGATTCGATGACTGTACAGGAAGTTATGGACAAGTTTGTAAAATGCCGATACGGGGGTATCTCGACGGATACGCGTTGATTTCGTCGCGCACACGCGACGAAACTGGGTTTCGTCAGTTCCTACATGTCAGCAACGTCCATACGCGCCTTTCGATGCGTATAACGCGCGACCATATCACCCGATTTTTCGGGGCGTACGTCGTATCGTGGAAATTTTCTGAAATTAACACTTTTGAAAACAGTTTTTTCGCCCAACTTTAACACTGATTTAATTCTCGCACAGAAAACGAAATACAGATCACAAAATTTGTTTTAATCGTGGTTATGTTGTCTTCACATGTGTTCAATTAGTTTCTGAAAAATCTCGACACACAGTTCGGAATCTGGCTTCTAAGTTGTGGTTTGGGACTGGATTAAAACTCTGTTTTCAACAGTTTTTGGGGCAACTTTGCCTCGATTTCTCGAGCAATCCCTTGGGGTTCCCAGGATTCTATTAGAAGGGGATTAGAGGGGTTCATATGGGCTACACACAGGAATTGATAGTTCGAGAAATCATCGAACGTGCGTAAAGAAAAGAGGATTGGAATAAAGGTACCTCGCTGTTCGCAAAAACTGAGACTGCTCGGAAGTAGGGTCGTCCTGGGCTATCCGACAGTGTTCGCGCGGTGGTGCGGCGCCGCCAACGGCCTGGGTAGCTAGCCTGGGGTTCGGGATGGAGAGGAGATATGGAGGGAGAAGATGTACGGAGGGTTAGGGTTTGGTTTCGTGTGGGTTTTATATACTCTCCGTCGACTTGTATTCGTAGTAGGACTCAGAATTTGGGGGGTCGGGTTTGCTTATAATGCAGCTGTGCTGCTGTGTTAAGATAAGTTGGTGGGGTCGGGCTTCTAAGTCCATAGCAGCTTAGCTGCTGCTGGAGTTCGGTTATGTAGGGGTCGGGCCCCCCCGCAGCTGCTGCTGCTTGTGGTGGGGGGTTCGGCCCACCCTATTTTTTTTTATAACAATCACTATATATATATATATATATATATATATATATATATATATATATATATATATATATATATATAATCACAAGGAAAATTGTAAAATTCTTAGTAAAGTAACAAAATATTTAAGAACAAGGTAGGCTATATTTAGGAGTATGTAAAATATCAAGCACACAAACATGCATATATTATATACATCTACAATTAATATATATATATATATATATATATATATATATATATATATATATATATATATATATATATATATATATATATATATATATATATATATTTATATATATATAAGCACAAGGAAAATTCTAAAATTCTTAATAAAGTAACAAAATATTTAAGGACAAGGTAGGCTATATTAAGGAGTATGTAAAATATCAAGCACACAAACATGCATATATTATGTACATCTACAATTATGTACATATACCAAATAAATTAAAAAAATATAAAAGAATAATTTTTAAAGCATTAAAATAATTAGAAAATATTGGGGCTTTACACGCAGCCTATTACTCTGGCGTAACTTGGCTAATGCCACTTGTTGGCCATGGTACCCCTTGCCCCTTGCATGATCTGTCATTTAATTATTGGCTTTACGCTAATTGCTTATTGTTAGTATTTGACCTATCTTGTGACGACCCGACCCGATAACTTGTTGAGCATAGCATGACTTGCCAGTATTGATGTTGATATGAACACGACATGAAAATCTGGATAGTGGCCGGTCGAGGCGCACTCTTGACAAGCACTCTTGACATGATAAGTAACTTGATAAGACATGTATAATCTTGATAGTGGCCCGTCAAGGCGCACTCCTGACAAGTAATCTTGACAAGTAACAAGTAACCTGACCTGACATGATAATCTTGAACGCTGTTGCGATATCTACTCTGACTTGCTAGTAAATTCTCATCATGAAACCGTGGGTGATTGTATTGATTGTGCTTCTATAAGCTACAAGTCTTGTCTCGCATCATGTCTAGGACTTGTATCCATGGTTACCACGGTCAGGGATTCATGCTGAATCTGGCTAGGATTAATGACTAGATTGATCAAGTAGCTCATATAGATAGAGATATTTCGGCTACATACAATCCCGTTATCTGGGTGCCTTCTCTGATGGACTTGTAGCCTGTCGTCGAGTAGGGCACATTTCCAGCCCACTGTTATGTGGGGCACTTCTTGAAATAAGTAATATGCACACTGTCATGTGTTGCACCTCAAGTCACCTAATTGCTCTCTTAGGGTACATTTATCTCATGGGCGATGTATCCACTATAAATCCTTGTAACTTGCGTCTGGATAACCTGGATAGTCTGCAGGGCTTGTGGTCGTAGGGATATCTCATTGTGTCTTGCTAGTAACTAGGCTTGTGATAACCCTAGTTAGTTAAAGTATCAAGCCGTACTCTTTGCTTGGTCATGAATGTTTGATGAAGTCCTATCTTGTCTAGTCTTGCCTAGATCCAGTACATGCTTATCTCAGGACATGCTTGCTTATGCTTTACTTTATCGATAATTGGTTAGAGACTAAGTTCTGTTCAGGTGAAGGGTTACAACCCCGGTCCTTGTTTGGTTTACGGGTTGTAACTTGGTTACAGGATTAGTCCTTTAGTTATCTTATCGTTTATCAGACTAAGTTCTGTTCAGGTGAAGGGTTACAACCTCGGTCCTTATTTGGTTTAAGGGTTGTAACTTGGTTACAGGATTAGTCCTTTCGTTATCTTATTGTTTATCACCATATTTTTTCTAACTCATGTCTTTTGTTATTTCATTTATGCTCTGTGTTTTAACTTGCTGGTTTTAGTTCTTAAGTGAAGCCTCCATTGTGGCACTTGCCCTTTCTGGGGTCTGACCCAGCTGGTTTTGTATGGCCAAATTTTGGAGCAGCATCCGAGGATCTAACTGCCTTCCAGCCAGATGGTGACCACTAGAAGAAACCCTGACATCGAGTGGATTTTATTTTGCTCTTACGCTCTATTGTAAAATTATTCTTTTGAGGTGTTTAGCCGCCGAGCAAGTGTTAGCTCGTGTTGAATACTTATATTTCTTATCTGTCTACGGGCTGTAACATGATTAACAAATCCTAGGGTTGATCATGTATGACTAAAACTCTTGCTAGTCCTTATATTTTGTACAACTAGCTTCATGATCATCTGTATATAAAATGTATGGGATGCCTTACTATTGAGTATCTGATGGTCTAACATCTTATAACCATTATTGCTTGCTTAAGATTGAGACACTAGGCTTGTTCTTGACCATAAGAGACTGATGGCTTGTAGATAAACCCTCATACATCTAGACAGCCGTGACCGTATATCGAGGTAGATTATACTTCAATGTACGTAGCTGGCTGTGTCTGTCCTCCGCTCTCCAGTATTCTGGTTCTGGGGCGTGACAGAGTACCTCCATTGAACCAGCAACAACCTGGAGACCAAGCCCAGCACTCAGGAGTAGCCTCCAGAGTCATGCCTTCTGGGGGTCAAGAGCCACCGGTTCAGCCAGTCCAGCCTGCAGAACCTGACCAGTGAGCCCTGATTGGACTCATCCGGGAATTGCTTGCATCACAAGATCGTCGGAGCAAAGCCCAGCACCAGACAGTACAAGATGCTATGGGCAGAGTTGGTTATCAAGGGAACAATGCGGCTAACAGTTTCAAGCGCCTGAACCCTCCTTTCTTTGACGGCAGTGAAGATGCGATTGCTGTTGATGCTTGGCTTCAGGATATAGAGGTTATTCTGGAGGCCGCTAGAATTTCAGAGGATGAGAAGGTGGCCATAGTGTGCCTGCAGTTATTGGACTTAGCCCACAGCTGGTGGGCGATGCAAGCAGTTGGTTTGGTGACGCCTGTCTTATGGTCGATAATAATATTATACTCACTTGGCGGCATACTAAATGGGTTCGCTTATGAAGGCGGTTTAACCGAAGTTCTTATAGTTGATCGGGATATTATGTTTGATAGTTTAGGTAATTTAATTATTGAAAAATGTTCTATCGATTTTGATAAATTTACATTAGTACACTTTTTTGCATCTAACTGTATAAATTTAAATAGTGAACAAGTGTGGACCTTTATTTTTCAGTAGACGCACTCTTAATAATGAAACTACTAATGTTGGTCCTACTTCTTCTCACCAAGTTATTTCATTTACTGCAGAAGAACATGTAGCAAATGAAGGTAATAATGACGATGACAGTAGTGATGATTTAGTTGAAAATGTAGATGATGAATTTGATAATAATGACGATAATGTTGACACTCCTGAATTATTCATTGGAAGACAATTTGAAAATCGTATTAATTTAGAAGTTTTATTAGTGACATAGCAATTAAGCATAAATTTACTTGTTCTATTACTTCGAATAATGCTTATAAGATTGTATATAAATGTAACGAATTAAGTTGTAATTGGAGAGTATACTCTTAATCCACTGGTGACAGCGAGACATTCGTTATCACTACATTAGAAAATCGATATTCATGTTTAGGTGGGCTCGCAACAAGTAGTCATCCATTAGCTACTGATGTATGGGTTAAAAATAAGATAATTGATAAAATTAGAGATGACCAGTCGTACAGTCCATCGCATGTTGTTAAGGATAAATATAGAACATCGAATACGTAACAAATATTCAAAAGCTTGGAAAGCTAAAAAAATTGCTTTATCTGAAATAAATGGTAGTTATATTGATGCTTATAGTAGTCTTGAGAAGTATGCTTCTACAATTATCGAGACAAATCCAGGTAGTAGATGTTGTATAAAGACTAATAAAAAAAATAATTTTGAAAGAATTTTTATAAGGCATGCATTAATGTATTTTTAAGTGGATGTTTACATGTGATTAGTACTGATACTACTTTTATTTCATCTAAATATTGAGGCATCTTGTTTATTTCTTGTGCTCATGATCCTAATTACCAATTATATCCAATTGCTTATGTTGTTGCTGAAAGTGAAAGCACTGATTCTTGGAGCTGGCTTTTAGGCTATTTTAGAACATCTTTTGATCGGTATTTTGATGCATGGAATGGACTTTCTTTTATTTCTGATAAGCAAAAAAGATTAATAAATGCTATGCGTGCTACTTTTCCAGAATCATCTTATTTTTTCTGCATTCAGTATTTTAAACAAAATTTGAAATCAGTAGACAGACTAAAATATTTTCGATGTAGACTAGATTCTCCTACAAGAGGTTGTGATAAAACAGATGCGAACTATTATTTTTAAGAATTAAAGCTAAAAATTTGGATGTTGATAAACGGATCATTGGAGTAGCAGGAGATGCAACATGTGTAACGCCCGTAGTTCGTATTACGTATTTTGGTATACGTGTACGGAATCCCGACCCGTAATTAGACTTGTCTTGCTTAGCTTGATCCTGGTCTAATCTTGCCTTGGTTTATTTTGGGTTCATCCTGGTTCGACTTGTCTTGACTGGCTAGTCTTGGGTTTTGTATTGGCATGGGTTAGTTAGCATTTCCTGGTTTATGTGATTTATTCTGGCCTTGGCCTGCATTGGGTTCGGTTGGGTTCAGCTTGGTTGGGCTCGATTTGGGTTGATATGCAAACCCCTACCTACCACCATCCCTTATTTATTAATCCAACAACCATTCTCTCTCCTCATTCATTACTTATTACTACTTCTTTTTCTTCTTCCTCATTTTTTTTCCATCGAGCACCACCGTAGGCAAGTGCAACTTGCTTCATGGAGGAACTCAAGTTTTATTGTTCCATTATCTTCCTCGTGAGATTCTAAGACACTTTAGTACTTAGCATTTCAATTTCTATGGTTCATTTCATGTAGATCTAAGTTTTAGCATTTCGATCTTCATGGTTTTGATCTACTGAGACTTGCTTGTTTCCGAGAATGGAGAGTTCCATGTAGTAGGGATTTCGATTTTACGCAAGTTTGGTTTTGGAATGATTGGATTTCATCGAGTCTTGACCAAGATGGGGCATTTCTTGAGCTCTTGAGCTTTTTACGCCTGTTTGTCTTGGCCTGGGGGGAGAAGATGAAGTTTTACGCACACGTTCTTACGTACTAGCGTAGTATTTAGTTTTATGCACACGTTCTTACGTGCTAGCGTAGTATTTAGTTTTACACACACGTTCTTACGTGCTAGTATAGTATTTAGTTTTACGCCCACGTTTAACGTGCCAGCGTAGCATTTCCTTCTTTGCGCACACGTTTTAACGTACTGGCGTAGTGTTTTCCTATTTTTACGCACACGTCTTAAACGTGCCAGCGTAGTGTCCCCTTTACGCACACGTATTGCGTGCCAGCGTAATCCTTTCTACGCCGAGTTCACTTAAACTCTACGCGGGGGGGAGGGGGCACTCTCGCTCGCGTAGAGTCGTGCTCACGTAGACTCTCCCTCGCTCGCGTAGAGCCTTGCGTGCGTAGAGTTTCACTTGGGTGCTCGTGCACGTAAAGTTTCGCTTGCATAGGGTGCTTGCTATGCGTAGAGCCTTGCCCGCGTAGAGTTCCCTCTCGAGTAGGGTTCCCGCTCGCGTAGAAGCGGTCTTTCCTTGGTCTTGCTCGCGTAAGGCCATTTTTACGCTCGGGGCCTTTTGGCCTAGCGTAGAGGTTCACTAGCGTAGAGTCTTGAGCTCCCTTTTGTGTACTCGATTGTCTTTATGTCCTTGCACTTTTTCATGAACTTGATAATCACGAATTGATTGACATGACTAGATAGATAATTATACATGGCATGGTATGACAAGTAACTGACATGACATGACATGACTTGACAAAACATGACAAGCAAGCATGATGGGAACTATTGAATGCTGTTGCGACGGGTAGCATGTCATGACAAGAATGAATGGCCTGGACACCATGGACGATTGTGTTTGTACAAATGAACCGATACTGTTTTGCATCATGTCTAGGGCAGGGACCCCCTGAGTACCACGGTTAGGGGTACCTACTAAAATTGACTAAGGCTAATAACTAGAATAACCCAGTAGTCATGAAGAGATTTTCCAGCTACAGGCAATCCCGTTATCTGCGCGCGCAAGTGGACTTGTAGCCTGCCGACGAGTATGGCTCATTTCCAGTACACTGTCATGTGTTGCACCCTTCACGAACGGATATTCGACCTGGATAACCTGGATGGTCTGCAGGGCTTGTGGCTGTTGGAATATCTTATTTCATCTTGCTAGTAACTAGGCCTGTGATAACCCTTGTTAGTTAAAGTATCAACCCGTACTCATTGCTTGGCCGTGATTGATTGGATGGAGTCTAACCCAGTCTAGTCATGTCCTGATCCTGTACAAGATTGTAACATAACCTCATTGTTTGTGCTTTATTTTATCGGTAAATGGTGGAAAAATAAGTTTCGTTCAGATGAAGGATTACAACCCCGGTCTTTGTTTGGTTTAAGAATTGTAACCTGGTTATCTGAATAGTCCCATGGTTATCGCATCGTATATCCTCATGATTTTTTCATATCTCCTGTTTTAATATGTTATTATGTTTTATGCTAATTGCTGGTTTTAGTTCTTAAGTGAAGCCTCCTTTATGGCACTTATTCTTTCTGGGATCTGACCCAGCTAGTTTTGCGTGGCCAGATACCGGAGCAGCTCCATAGGATCTCCCTACCTTCCAGCCAGATGGTGACCACCAGGCGTAACCAAGGCAACGAGTGGGTTTCCCTTTTGTTCTCCCACTTTATTGTAAAAATATTTTTTTGAGGCGTTTAGCCGGCGAGCACGTGTTAGCTCGTATTGTACTTTACTCGCTGTCTGCCTACGGGCTGTAACATGATTGACGAATCCTAGGGTTGATCATGTATGACTAAAACTCTTGCTAGTCTTCACATTTTGTACGACTAGCTTCATGATCATCCAAATATGTAATATATGGGACGCCTTACTATTGTATATTTGATGCTCTAACATCTTGTAACCGCTATTCCTTGCATGAGATTGAGACAATAGGCTTGTTCATGACCATAAGAGACTGATGGCTTGTAGTTAAACCCTCATGTATCTAGACAGCCGTGACCGTATAGCGAGGTGGATTCTATTTCAATATATGTAGCTGGCTATGTATGCCCCCGCTCTCCAGTATTCTGGTTCTGGGGCGTTACAACATGTGTTCTAGCACACTGGATAACAGCTTATGCACCTTGTCCTAGATTAGATATT
Source organism: Iris pallida (assembly GCA_029216955.1). Classification (NCBI taxonomy): domain Eukaryota; kingdom Viridiplantae; phylum Streptophyta; class Magnoliopsida; order Asparagales; family Iridaceae; genus Iris; species Iris pallida. Next base: position 11,547,789 of record JANAVB010006397.1, on the reverse strand, counting down.
AACACTTCCAACTTACTAAATGCTTCAATAAATGGATAAAAAATTTGCGTGACAAACCAATAACAACATTACTTGATGGTGTCCGTGCCAAAATTATAACACTTGATGACAAAAATCGAAAATATGCTGAATCTCTTGAAACAACTTATTGTCTAAAGATGTTAAAAACTATGGCTCGTATCAATAGAGAACAACACTACTTGCAAACACTGAGTATTGATAGTTATATATTTGAAATGTATGATCATGAAACACATAGAACATATGTTGTTCGTTTAGAAGAAAAATATTGTTCATATTTAAGGTGGTATCATACTTTTCTTCCATGTGTACATGCATGTTTTGCGTGTAATTTTTCTAAAATTAATATTGAAAGTTATTATACTGCTATTTTTTTCTAAAGAAGTATTAAGAAGCGTATACGAGTCGCACTTGGAGCCAATTCCAGTTTCCTACAACCTTCAAAGTGTCCTGGTTAGACGAGAAATTGGAGTACCAGAATTGGAATCAATACCAGTCACTGGTCTACCAATAAAAAAAATGTTCATAGGACCAGACTTATTAAAGAAAAGAATAACTTGATATAAGTCTACAAATTGTAACTTTATATAAAATGAACAATAATTTTAATACCTGTATTAAAGTCATGCATCCATTAAATTTTTTTATAACTTTATTATATGGCATCACGCGTACAAAATCTGATATGGAGTTGTATAAATATGCTCCCTATGCGTGACATGTAGGTGTTGTCAAATCTTCCAAGAATGATAAAAAAATACAAGTTTACCATATCTGATGAGTCGCAAAAAATAGCTGCACTTATTAAGCCGAGTAAGTAGGCCCTTATGTAGGGGTGGCGATTTTGCCCTCATATCCTCTACCCTAGCCGGGTACCCTGCACCCTCAGGTGCCCACGGGTACCCTCTACCCTTCGAGGGCAAGCCCTACCCTTACCCTCTTGGAATTAGGGTAGGGTAAGGGTTTTATTTTGATACCCTAGTGTAATTACCCGGGTACCCGCCCTACCCGCCCTACCCTCTGCCCTGTAACCCTACCCTACCCTGAATCACTACCCTATCTACTACCCGTTAACCTTAACCCTTTAAAACCCTCGACCCTACCCTTCTCCCCACCCTGAACTGAACGGCTAGTGCAATTACCCGGATACCTTGTAGTTTTTTGTAATTAGTACTTAGGATTAGGAGAACTACATGGTGCTTGATCCTAAGGAGTCAGGTCTAGCCCCCTCCTTGGGTATGTAGGCAGCCCAGGTTCTACTATATAACTGGGTTCAGCGCCTTTAGTAAAAAAAAATATTCTCCCTATTATTTCTTGTTAAGTTGTTATGATTTTTGAATGCTGTCAAAATCTGAAAAAAATGAAATGGAAAGAAAAATTATTCCCCCCTGTTTAGAGCATCATTAGTAGTTGGGACTCTCAAATACAATTTGGGGCCCAAAATTTCAAAAAAAAGGTAAACGTAGAATGGGTTGGATACGTATGAGAATAGTAGGGAGTGATAAAGTGAGCTCCGGTTCCAAAGATTGTGTGGTCAAGAATTGATGTGGGAAAAAAATAATATAAAGTCTAGAATCTAGAAAGTTGGGCTCCAAATTGGGACTTACTATTCTACAAAGTGAGTTCCTACAATCTAGAATCTAGAAATTGGGAGGCCCAACCCTTAGCACCTATGGATGGGATGGGACCGAAATTGTAGAAATTGGGACTAGAAATAAGACTTACTATTCTATAAAATGAGCTCCTACATTCTAAATCTAGAACCTAGAAAATGGGATGAGCCTTACTAATGATGCTCTTAGTAGCAAAAAAATTTGATTTTCAAAGTTAAAAAAATGAAATGGCAAGGGTAATACCCTTACCCTCCCTACCCTGACCCTCAGCTACCCTGTGAGGGTAAAGGGTAAGGACGGGTAATGGGTATTGGTTTTTTGGAAGAGGGCTACCCTACCCTACCTTCATGACTCCCCTAGGGTATCAAAAAAAGGTCAATACCCTACCCTACCCTGCCCTCTTCCTGCCCTTACCCTACCCTACCCTACCCATCGCCAGCCCTACCCTTATGCAAGAAATGACCTAAACAGATGACGAAAAATTGTAAGAAATTAATAGGTGTTAAACTAATAGTATATACGGTATGATATAAATATTAACATTATCGGTTATACATACCCGATTCTCATCAATAGGTACCTCTTCGTCATCATCAATACGATCTAGGTGCATAAAATTATGACGGAGCCAAGAGAACATGACTAAGCATTTGCCTTTAAATTTTGGTGGCTCCACACCTAGATACTCCATTATTACATTTTCAGCAGAAAATGACTCATCAAATATTATAGGTTCACCCATAATAGGTAATCCTACAATATTGACTACATCATCTAGAGTATAGTCATTTCTCCCACTGGTAGCTGGAATGTATTTCGTCCAGGCCACCAACGTTCTACTAGACTGAAAATTAAATCTCTATCATGACGTAGAAAACTTATCTCGTCAATGTATTTAAATCCAAATATGACCATCATAGCCTCTTGTTCGCTGATCAAATTTCAGCACCCTAAGTTGTGTTCATAACGCTCTGTCTCATGCTCTCGCATTCGTATATTGTCAGAATAATTATATAACTATAAAAAAATTAATTAGTACATAATGGTGATTATTACTACATAACAAAAATATAAATAATAATTAATTTTAATTAAAATTTAGTATACCTTTTCTGAGAATATTAACTTGGAGATATGTGTCTCACGTTGCAGGATAATTATGTCAGTGGTGGGTCTTCTCGGAATAAGCCCGTCGTTTTGACGATCCATCTGTTAACAATACAAAATTCTAAGAAGGTAAACAAGAACAAAAAAAAGGCAAAATCAAAACTCTAGTAACTTTTTTTTCTCTCTGCTTCCTTGCTCTCTTCTTTAGTTTCTCTTATGGTTCCCTTCTTCTTCTTCTTCTGTAGGAGCTACGAATGCACTCTTATAACATTATAGAACCACCTAACCCCACTATAAAATAATTCACTCTTTCCCACATAACACACAATCTAACCAGTCCCCGTGACCCTCCCCCGACAAATACATGCGCCAACCCGTGCCCCCCCCCTCCCCCCCCATCACCACCGTTCATGCCCCCTCCCCCCCTCCGCGCGCTCAAATTCTGACAGACCGTCTGGCGGAATGGACTCACCTATGCAATATTCTCAAAGTGTTAATCTTTGTATAATTTTACTAAACTACATAATCCTATAAAAAAATTTCTGTTTTCATATGACATATATGTGTTGCCATAAAGACATGTTTTAACCATGGTGAGATATACATTTGTCGAAAAAATAAAAGTCATTATGTTTTAATTGTTTCATTCATCACACTTCTTTAATTGTCCAAAATATTTCTCTCTTAATCTTAATTGTTCTTTAACATCCTCATATTTGTCTCTTAATCTTTACTGTTCCTTAACCTCCTCTTATCTGTTGTTTATATAGATTGGATGTGACCCGTATCTTTCGGCATTTCACATATTATTTTATTTCACTTGATGAAAACAAAATATAAAAAAATAAAATGCATTCTTATTAAAAAAACATTATAAATGATAATGAGAAAAATAGCACATATAGAATATAATGAAATATATTTAAGATTAATATAAGCTAAGTATGGTTTTGATATCATGATTTAAAGTTTTAGGATTAAAAAAGTTGAAAAATATTTAATCAATCAATTAATTAACATATACAATTACAGATAAATTATTAATTAATTGTCATAATAATTTTAAACATGGACGAAGAAAGAGAGAATATTAACTAACAAGAAAGTGAGAGCAACTATTAATTAATTAGACATTATTAGATAAAGAGTTAATTAACTAAAGAGAAATAAAGAGTTGTTGGTTAGATGTTTCAATTTGTGATCAAATTTTCTTTTATCTCGAAAAATATTTTTTTTATCATACAAATATATAATTATGTCTTTTAGTCCTATGTCTTCCTATCTCGATTTGTTTTTGGTCTTCATTTTTTTCATAGCTAAGAACATCAGTCGAGACATTCCAAACACATACTCCAAATTATTATAAATTATATAAATTTATATCTTTTGAGTGTTTTATTGAAATTGACGCATGATGGCACACTCCAATACTATAAATTAACCTCCTCTTTTTTCTCTCGCATTTTCCTCTTTATTTTTTCTTGCCTGTTTTGAAAGATTTTTTTTTCTCCCTCTTTTTTCTCTTTATTTTCCTACATTGTTTAGTAAGAACAATTAATTTTGATGGGTCCATGAATTAGTATAGATGAGCTATGGCACATTCGAAATCTGAAGTGTCTCTTAGAGCATCCAAAGTGAAAGATGTTTCAAGTACTACATTTTAATTTTAGTTAAATTTTGTAACACTTGAAGGTTGCAGTGGACGCGTATCCATATTTGAAAATTATTGGAAATGTATGGGACGCTCTAAATTTGGAACGTATCTACCTCCTCTATATTAATTCTTGGGCCCATAAAAATTAATGGTTCTTACCAAACATGGAAGAAAAATAAGGATGAAAAAGAGGGAGGAAAAATATTACCAAACATGGAAGAAAAATAAATAGAAAAAAGAGGGGAAAAAAGATGATATTAATTTGGAGTGTACCATTGTGTGACAATATAAAGGAGATACACAAAAAGTAATAATTTACATAATTTTTTAATAATTTAGAGTATGTATTTAAAGTGTATCATTGTGTGCCAATATATACGAGACACTAAAAAAGTAATAATTTATACACTTTTTTTTTTACTAATTTAGAGCATATATTTGGAGTGTCCTCACTTTGTAGCTTTGTAGTAATTTTTAAGTATAAACAAGTGTCCGCTGTCCAGTTCGAACCCAGTTTGATCAGATTAGTCAATATAATATGATTATAACAAGTCTTAGAAAATTAGTTATATATTCCAAATTGTAAAGTACGTAATATAATAAGATAGTAGGCCATGTTCAATTGTTCAAGGCAGCACCTAAAGAGAGTGGAGTGTAGACCTTTACTTCTTGGGCAAGGTGCTTTACAGTTGTCTCCTGGGTACGAAGGATTAGTGTTTCTATTTTAATATTCTTAACCATATCTTCTCTCACAAATAAAACTGAATTCTACCAATTTTATAAAAAGAAATAATATAAAAAAATTGGTGGGATCGACCTCTACTTGTGAGAAGGGACATGGTTAAAGTATCTTCAACCCTATTGTCTTGTTTTGTGTTGTGATTCCTATGTGGCATGAAGTACAAGACAATGTCTTTTCTATGTGGCAAAATAATATTCACACAAAACAATGAGATACAAAAATGTAAAAGTATTGAGAAGACAATAAAAAGTATTTTTTTTCAACTTCCAAGACAACTCCTCCACTTCTTCATTTTTTTTACAAATATTTCTATTCATAATTGATGATGTGGATGTGGAGACAAAGTCATTGTGAAGTGCATTGTCTAGATCTAGACAACAACTTCACATTCTTCTTGCCATGTCAACTTTATGCTTTATTCTTCATTTGCATTGGAGAATTTTTTTTGAAATGAAAGCTTGTCATTCCTATGTGGCAACGTTTTTTTCTAAGCTCACAATAGGGTTGGAGATGCTCTTGGAAACACCAAAATAGGGACAGCAGATCCAGGACCGCCTCCAGCATTTTGAAGATTCTAGACAAGTCCAAAAATGGGACCGTTATTCCTTTATCTAATTTTTATTTTTACAAGTAACGAAGATATACTTACGATCTCCCCACTTATGCGCTTTTCCCAATATTTAAACAATTAATATTAAAAATTTCACAAGACAAAAAAAAGACATTATAAACTAGAAATGGGGAAAAACTTATACATTGACACATTTGTTGAGGGAGAGAGTGATCGTTTCATTTTTACTATAGGATAGATATTTTTCGTGGGATGAGTGAGAGAGTGAAAATAAAGAGGCGGCTTAGAAATATGTGCAACATTCATTTTTTTCCTTTCTTATGGATTTTTATTTGATTCTTCTGCAGGCAGCCATTGTCACGACCCGCTACCCAAATTGTTGGGCCGGACCGAGTCATGTCCAGCCTACGCTTGAGATAAAGCGCAGTAAGTTGTTCTAGAGACAACAAGATAAGACTAAATGTGCTAACAGTTCTATAAGTAAAGAAGAGTCATACATGCTCCAAACACAAAAGTCATCTCATATAATAGTAAGTCCAAGTACAAGTCTGAAATGTAAAACTGGATACAGGTCCAGTTACAAAATACGTAGTCTAATACATGACTACACTAAATATTTCGAGCAACTACACAAACTAGACGAGGTTCCCCGCAGGTACATCCTCGTAAGACAAAGCCTGGTCCTCGGCAGTAACTCCATAATATGAGTCACAGAGCAACTCCTCCTCAATAAGAATACCTACAACGTTATCCTGTCAGGACGGGAGCAAGTACTGTTTCTAGAAAACTAATATACGAAACATGAAATGAACATAAGAGAAATAAACTGGAATCATGGCATCACATAATCTATCATGGAAAGGACTAGACAGATGCATATGTAATGTTTAAAACTGTAGCAGGTACGTGATCGGTCAATAGGTGTACAATGTACTGAGGCACATGTAAATAAAATGTACATACGTACAAGTCTACAAGCATAGGTGTACATCCGTACAGAAATGCGGGATAATGGCCTACGGCAGAGTAACATGTAAAATGAAACTTTGCTCGGTACGTGTCACCCTCACTTTTCCCAGTTAGGGGTAAAATGGTAATTTTTCATTTTATAATATTTTTGGGAATTTTATTTCATGAATATTATTATTTAATTATTATAGGAGTCGGGTTCGAATTTTATCGCATTCCGAGTTAATTCGGGACCCCGGTGAATTTCGACTTGAGCTGTAATTAGCCTGTTAGCTAACCATGGCCCACCACACTAAAATTTAGGGTTTAAGAGTTTGGACTAGTCCCCCATGAGTAATTAAGTTTAATTATGATTTTTATTTATTTTTAGCAACTTCCGAAACCCATTTTTGAATTTATTTGCATTTAGGCTAGTGTAGGGGCAAACTTGTAATTACAAGTGCCCCTACCTTTGACCACCATGGCTGGTCATATAGTCCACCCCTCCACCTCTCATTTCTTCACCACTAAGTTTCCTTCCTCTCTCTTCATTTCTTTTCTTTCCAACTCCTTCTTCCTCTTCCAAATCCATTTTTAGGTATGCTTTTAAACCCTTATTAATTCTCCTATTTCATTTATTCTTTCACATAAATTAGAGAGGGGATCATTCTCTACAAGTTGACCCTAGATTTGTTAGGTTCCCCTAAAATCTAGTTTAAGGATTTATTAGGGTTTAATCATTTTGAGAGTGGTATATATATATATATATATATATATATATATATATATATATATATATATATATATATATATATATATATATATATATATATATATATATAAAATATATATATATATATATATATATATATATATATATATATATATATATACATGTGTATTTATGTGTGTGTATTTATATATGTATTGTGTGTGTGTAGAGGAGGGTGATAGTTGTGTCATGAGAGTGTGTCCATGTGAGTGGTGAGAATGTGTGTGTGTTTGTGTTGTGTGAGGGTGTGTGTGTGTTATATATATATTATATATATATATATATATATATATATATATATATATATATATATATATATATATATATACACACTTCTATATATATATATATATAATATATATATATATATATATATGTATATATATATATACACACTCTCATAACTATATATATATATATATATATATATCTATATATATATATACATATATATATATATACATCTTATAATATATATAATATACATATATATATATATATATATATAATATATAGTTATGAGAGTGGTGTATATATATATTATTTATATATATATATATATATATATATATTATATATATATATATATATATATATCTATATATCTTATATATATATATATATAGTTAGAGAGTAAAATAAAATATATCTATATATAAGTTATATGTGTATATATATATATCTATAAATATATATATATATATCTATATATATATATATATATATATTATATATATATATATATATATATATATATATATTATATATATATATATATATGGATGTGTGTATGGAGGTGGTGTGTGTTAAATATATATTTAGATGGATAGATAGATATCTAGTTATGTATATATATAGATAGATATATATATATATATATATATATTGATATATAAAAAAAAATATATATATATATATATAGAGAGAGATATATATATAGATATATATATATATGAAGGATATATATATATATATATGAAGATAGAAGGAGATGAAGAAGAATTAGGGGCAGCCACAGCAGCAGCCTAGCTGCAGCAGCAGTGGCAGGACAGCAGCCACAGCAGCTGCTGTGGAAGGAACCCCCCCCCCCCTATGGCTTTAAGCCTATTTAAACCCCCCCCCTCCCTTTACCTATATGTATATGTATATATATAGATATATATATATGTATTATATATGGATGGAAACGTAGAGAAGAGTAGAAGAAGATTATGGAATGAGAAGTTAGAAAAGAATTAGAAGTTAGAAGGAAAGATTGGAAGAAGTTGAAAGAATAGGAAGAAAGCTAGAATAGGAAATAGGGAAAAACCGAGTTAGAGGGCGAAACGGAGCTCGGAGTATCGGATTGAGTTGAAACTTGGCGTGGGGCAAGAATACGTGATTTAGGTTTTGCGGGTAGGCTCCCGGGTGGAAATCGGGGTCGTAGGGTGTCGGTATCGCGCCGTACCATTCCGTATCTTGAAATATTCAAAATATCGGCAATGGGCCGTAACATGGACTAGATGTCCATTTTACTTAGGTATCTTGGTAGATAATATATGTATAGGCTAGTACCTTACTACCCTAGGGAGCTCGGGTCAAAATACCAAGCGTAGGTAGGCTAAGTTGATAGTTGTCGAAGCTAGAATTTTATCCTTTTTAAGGATAAAATAGGATATTGGCCTACGGCCAAGATATGAGTTTCGAAGTCCAAGATGGACTTGGATATGGGTTGTAGAGGTTGGTAATAGTTAGAAATAGTCGCCTAGACCTAGTCTTGGCCCCGGTTGACCACGGCTGACTTTTTGGACCAAAAGTCACTATGGGTCAACGCTTTACCCAAATTAGTTCCAATTTCCATTAGACTTGTGTAGTTGACCAAAAGTCAACTATTAGTCACCATTGACCTAGGGTTGACCAGGGTTGACCTAGAGTTGACCAAAGTTGACCAGGGTTGACCAGTTGACCAAAAGTCAACTATAGGCCAACTCTTGACCCCGTTTGACTTTCTTCGACTTGTTTTGACCCGTGATGCCTGGTATTACCTAGGATTGACTTGGTTAGGCTTAGATTGACTTGATATAACTTGATTTGACCTAGATTGACTTGACAGGACTTAGTGTGACTCAGTGAGACCTAGTTTGACCTAGATTGCATATCATTCATTGTAAATCATTCCTAAACTTGTTTAAACCTAAATTAACTTACAGTATCTCATATTTAGGTCTTCTGATACCGCTCTGAGCATTGATATACCATACAGCTCAGGACAGCAGGCGAGTACATTCACTGATAGTTTTTATTGTCTTGATATCTGCTATATCCGATTCAGTTGTAGTGTCTTACTTGATTCCTAACACGATGGTTCACGGACTAGTATATGTCGGATCCTGTCATGAGATGTTGTTCCCGGGTTACTTGGTATATTGGTACATGACTCGACTTGTTACTTGTACTTGTATAGACATGGACTTGGGAGTGGGCTGATCACCTGCTTTTGAATCCCGTGTCATGACATGTTATGTCCGGATCCTTTATACTATTCGGGGATGGGGAGTTATTAGTGGTTGTGTGATCAAATTCCCACATTGTTCTACTGTATACATTGTTCATAGCTATACCCTCGCCTCACGACGGGTAAAGCCTTACCCTACATTGTTCATAGCTTTCCATGGTGACCGGCCTTACCGTTCTATTGTACACATTGTTCATAGCCGGTCGGATGGAAAGCCTGATCATGTTTCCCAAGCCGATCACATAACGCTCTAATAATTCAAATCACATTTTATACTTACTTTATCTTATCGTATATCCTGCTCTGTTCTACATTCAGTATTTTCTCACCATGCCATGATATACAGTTACTCACATGCTCTAATTGCCTTTACATTGTACCTTGATTGGAGACTAAGTTCTGCTCGGAAGAAGAGTTACAACCCCGGTCCTTGTTTGGTTTAAGGGTTGTAACTCGGCTTCCGAACGGTTCCCAAGTCTTCATATATCTTTGTCTTGTAGTTCATTATAATGTCTCTTATAGAATTTGTCAATTCACATGGAACTGCTGTTAGTATTTGTACTTGCTCATTTTCCTGACAGAATACCGTTATGATATATTACAGATGACTCTGAGGCGGACTGCTCGACCTATTATGGGCTCGAGTCAGATGGAGTAGCCTTAGATCGTGGCCTTATAGTAGAGCCACTAGATTTTGTACTTCCAGAGTAGTATAGGTTAGCTAGGTTTGACTGGACTGCGATCCAGCTAGCTTATCAGACTGTAGTTCTATATTCTATTTTGATACCCTGTGATGTATATATCTGGGCTTGTATTGGACTCTGCACTTATTTACTCTTTCATCTATCATATGTCTTTCCTCTGAGCTATTGTAGTGCCCCGACCCGCAAAGTCAATCGGAGGAATCGAAACGCCGACGGCGTTGGAACTAAGCCTTGCAACGGCTCGCCCGGAGACATCGTTCAGGTGGGGGAGTTTCGGTGAACTTACTCCATCTTAGCTTGCACATAATAAATCGTGTTTTCAACTCGCACAAGTAGGCTAATATAAAAGCTACGCACCAACATAGCTAAGGGAGTAATCCCGTCGGGTCGGAATGTCCTAGAACATGGAAAATGGTCCCACGGTCAACATAGAAGTCGGCTCAGCGTGCTTTCAAATGACACTCGATCCTTCGATCCCGTGGCTTGGGAGAAGGAAGTTGGCCTAAGTTTCTAAATTGTCCCGACACTTGAAATAGCCTAAGTCTTAGGCGTCGCCTACGTAATTGCTTGCTAAAGCAGGCACGGTCCCGTTGTGCAAGGCTTGGCGTAGCCTTCGCATGTCCCGTTGGTCCCGTCGATTCGTCCCGACACTCGAATTTGCCTAAGTCATAGGCGTCGCCCGCTTGAATGATTAACCAAGCATGCACTGTCCCGTCGACTTGTCTCGATACCTGAATAAGCCTAAGTCATAGGCGTCGCCCGCACGAATGCTTAACAAAGCATGCACGGTCCGGTCCCGCAAGGCTTGGCATAGCCTTCGCACGTCCCACAAGTTAAGTCATCTTTGTACGGCTTGTTGGCTTAAGTCTAGGCACCCAAGACTTGGTTGTTAAGTCGACCCCGTGCCTAGCACGTTCCCTCGATGCGTAGCTCGGCGTAGCCTTCGCTCGTCGAGTCATTGCCCGTATAAGTCAACAAGAGTTGCTCTAGGCTAACGAAGCCATTCCTAGCGCTATCCCGCTCTAGCTGCGGTTGTCAAGTCAAGTAGTCCCTTGAGAACAAGGCTCGTCGTATAAGTATATGACTTGAGCGTTAGCGTCGCCTAGAGAACCATGCCTGTCTAAGGCACGAGCTACGGCCGAATACTTGATTAAGCATGCCGGTTCCGTCCGGTCATGTCCTGCCTGAATACTTAAATAAGCATGCCGGTCCTGTCCGGTCATGTCCTGCCTGAATACTTAAATAAGCATGCCGGTCCTGCCCGGTCATGTCCTGCCTGAATACTTGATAAGTCTCGCACGAGATCGGTCCCGCGGCTTGGGAGTCTCGATAGAATAAAGGAATGCATGGTCATGTTAAGGAAAGAACTGGATAGATTGAATAGATCGAGTCTTGCATGGTCATGGACAACTTGTCGACAAGGTGTAGTCTTCTCGGGTGATCTCCTCCGGGGCACCGGGATCATCCGCCCGGGAGAAGCGAGTGTGGCTCAAAGTAGGATGCTGGATGACCGCATGGGAGTATCGGCGCTTCCGGGGCTAGCTACCCTTAGAAGGGCGGACCGATACCCCCACCGAGCCATGTCCAAGATAGCTTGAAATTGCTAGTGACCACTCATGTAGATGTGTCGGCAATAGCGGCACACCGCGTGTATGCCTTTGGATTGTGTCTAGAACTTGAATGCTTGTCTTGTCGGGAACACAATGTTGGGCCTAAGACTGGGCTGCAGCATAGGCACCGTGCTTGGCACGATAGATGGCGTCGGAATGTAAATGGAAAGTGATACTAGGGTTCACAAGTCTTGTCTAAGTTGGTTCATGAGTCGAACAGGAAGGCCGCAAGGCGGTAGCACGATAAGTCTTGATAACTTGCGAGGCGCGGCCTCAATCTTGAAGCACGAGCAAAGTCTAAGTAAAGTCTAAGGCACGACCTGCACGAGTCGTCCCGTTGCCGTCCCTTGGCACTTGAATCGTTAGCACAAGAATTGGTCTAGTGGCGCTTGAGTTTAATCAAAGGTCCTGGCACGGTCGAGTTCACGTGAATTGCCCCTCGACAAAGCACAGTCTTGAACAAGTCTAAGTTTGGAATAGAATGTGGCACGACCCTGCCGTCCCGCCTTGAAGTTTGGTCAAGTACCTAAGCGATGAGGCACTGCCTCGATCAAAACACACGTTGGCAAGATAGCGTGACCCTGTCGTTGCACGACCTTGTCGTTGCATCGCTAGTTATCAACTGAGACGTCCTTGTCCTAAAATGAATCCTAAGGCAAGACTAGAAAGACAATTGAAAGGGTTTAAGCTGCACAAAGTAAATGAAACGTGTCGGTTATGTATGGGTGGGCGAGAAGCTCACTCCACCAGTACAGTGGTACTGACACCCACATAGTGTTTCATGTGCAGGCACAGGTAGAAGCTCGTGGCGCGGAGCTCGCTTGGATGCGTCGAGGCATGGAGTTCCTTGGCGAGTCGAAGCGTGCGGCCGCGTGACCCGAAGACTTATACAGGACATAATGTATGGACATCGCCTTCCGAAGCTTCCGCTGGATTCAAGTATTGTATCGAGAGAAGAGAGAGAGAGCAGAGTGACTTGTAACACGAGTGAAAAGTGAGCCTGAGAGACTTGTAATCGGCCTTGCGCCCACAATGTAATCTTGTATTCAATATCAATAAAGAGATTCTTTTGAGTTACTTGTGTCCATGTGTTCTTCTTTAAATTCCGCTGCAATGTTTTCAATGTTTCTGCTTGGGACTTCTGTGCGACGACCCCGTCGCCGCCGATGTAATCGGCCGTTATGGAATTGCCTTGCACGAGCGCAATCTAGGCTCGTGCGGCATCACGCCTTCGCGAGGTCGATCGCTCCTACGGGAGCGGGGCGTGACATAATGGTATCAGAGCACGGCTTTACGTCCTTGGACTTCATGTCGAATTTCTCAGTTTTGGAAAGCTCGTCGTTGGAAAATAAGTATACTCTCTCTCTCGATTGTCCCTCGGCATGTCCATACAATAAGTCTAAATATTTTCGAAAGCTCGTACAAGCGTTCACTCAAACGCATCGATAGGCAAGGCCTTTGTGCCGAACGTTGCAAACTTGACTCGATTGAAAACACGTGCTAATGTTAGCAAGTCGCACGTGTGCCCGAATAGTACTACGTCGACCTTAGCAAGTCGCATGCATGCCTAATTAGTCCAAACGTCGACCCTAACAAATGAGCTTGCAAACTCAACATTTAGTCCGCACGAGATAGCTATGCACACGGCCTTTTGGCTAAGTTGTGTTTCGCGTCGCGCACCTCGACCCTTGGTGCAACGAATCGCGAACGATATCAAGTATCGCTCGGTCGGGGGTGGAGATGCACTTAGAGTGTCTGTCGATAGGAATGCTATCGAGTTAACGCTTTGGCGTACACGAAGGATTGACTTGGATTTCGAGATATAGTGCGAACGACTTTGTGCGTCGGTACAACGCAAGCGACTACGCTAGTGATTCGTCGAACGAATCTAAGAGATGTCTTAGCGCATGATGCGAACTTGATTGAGGACTAGAACGGATGGCTCGAATCCGAGTAGTGTATGGATTTTTCTTGGAAATCATTCGAGCGGAAATTGAGGATTTCGAGTATGTCGGTGAGGCGATGCGATCGCGCAAAGCCTTAGAGCGTGTCACGTTTAGTTGGACGTGACTTCGTGTGTCTCGAACGAGCATCTCGTTCGGACGACTTGCGAGTAGGCAACGCGAGTAGAAATCGATATCGAAATGATTCGAACCGATGAATGAAAATGAATGGTCTTGATCGAGGAAATTTAGAGGAATCGCACGTACGATTTCGGATTGATACAAATGAAATGTGACTTGGGTTTTGAACGACGATCTTGAAATGAGCTTGAGGAATAGTGATCGAGCTTGATCTTGAATATCGAGGAAATTATGGGATATCCAACTCGGACAATAGCATCAGTCGCACGACTCGAAATTGGTTGCAAGGAAGATCGTCAGGTTACACATATCGTCGATGGTATTGAGGCGTATCAGAGACCGATATGCGATAACTCGGGGGTACTCTGACTCGGCAAATGACGAACGTGCAAATGTCATTGTTCCGATGGATGTTGTAATCGGGATATTGAAATGTATCGAGGAAAAGATAAACTTGGCTCGAGGATTTTCTGGTTGAACAAATGACGGGTAGACTGTCGAATCGAAATCTGTCTCGGATGAAAATGAAAATGCTTGGATTTACTTCGACGATAACCCCAACGTCGACATTCTTGTCTTATGCGAGCGCAATTCCAGCTTCGCACATGCGTCGCGCCGATTAGGGCGATCACTCCGCGTGAGCGCTGGTATGGTGATTCATACAGCGGGAGTGATCAAACTTGCTTGGCGTGGCAATTTGTATGCTTCGACTTGTGGTTTGACGCGAAGGTGACTCGTGAATGAATCAGTATGCTTGAGGATTGAGTAGGTCCAATCTGCGTATCGAGAATGAATGAGTCTAGACTCAAACAAGAGTTACGCCCCGATGAGAACGATTATTCTGCGGGCGCGTTGCATGGTGATTCATAAACCGTCGTGGATAATCGGACTCGCGTGAGATTGGGGCACAACGTATTATCGAGCTAGATGACCTTGTGATCGAGTACACGAATTGGTTAGAGTTGGAGATTGAACGGATTTGAATTCCGTGCAACGAACGTGTTGATGCGAATAGGTGATCGTGCTCGATGTTTAGAAATCTGAGTGACGCGAGCTTAGGTAGAAAACCCCGTATTACCGACTATGATTTGACCCTAGGATTGGGGTCAGTGTTGGCATTATTGTTGGGGAACTATGATTCCAATCCTGACATTGACTTAGCCTCGAAAAGATTAGCCTAGCGGTTAGGCGAAACGTCCCTGTTGCAAGTGTTATCAATCAAATGATTGATCTTGAGGATTAGTTTAAATGGATAGTGTAAATCACGAATGTAGGAAATCCTGCTTACGAGACTCGGCTGACATGCATATATTTCAGGGACGCCTGGGTATGTGCACGATGCGACTCGAGTGAGAATGACAACTCTCTATCATGCGGCTTGGTTGAATGCATGTATTTTGGGGACGCTTGGAATGCGTGCACGATCCAGCCAAGTGATACGTTGAGTTCAAACACGACTGGGGAACGAGAGTGTCAAGATCTTGAAATCGTGTTAACGGAAAGATTGATAAGTCGTGCGAGCGTAGCTCGGAATCGAAGGAACGCATAGGCGAGATGCATACGAATAAGTCTTGGCCATAGGAATGGTAGGATGGCCTGCCATCAGGAAAGTCTCGAGGACGAGACTTGTTCTGAGTGGTGTATGTTGTAGTGCCCCGACCCGCAAAGTCAATCGGAGGAATCGAAACGCCGACGGCGTTGGAACTAAGCCTTGCAACGGCTCGCCCGGAGACATCGTTCAGGTGGGGGAGTTTCGGTGAACTTACTCCATCTTAGCTTGCACATAATAAATCGTGTTTTCAACTCGCACAAGTAGGCTAATATAAAAGCTACGCACCAACATAGCTAAGGGAGTAATCCCGTCGGGTCGGAATGTCCTAGAACATGGAAAATGGTCCCACGGTCAACATAGAAGTCGGCTCAGCGTGCTTTCAAATGACACTCGATCCTTCGATCCCGTGGCTTGGGAGAAGGAAGTTGGCCTAAGTTTCTAAATTGTCCCGACACTTGAAATAGCCTAAGTCTTAGGCGTCGCCTACGTAATTGCTTGCTAAAGCAGGCACGGTCCCGTTGTGCAAGGCTTGGCGTAGCCTTCGCATGTCCCGTTGGTCCCGTCGATTCGTCCCGACACTCGAATTTGCCTAAGTCATAGGCGTCGCCCGCTTGAATGATTAACCAAGCATGCACTGTCCCGTCGACTTGTCTCGATACCTGAATAAGCCTAAGTCATAGGCGTCGCCCGCACGAATGCTTAACAAAGCATGCACGGTCCGGTCCCGCAAGGCTTGGCATAGCCTTCGCACGTCCCACAAGTTAAGTCATCTTTGTACGGCTTGTTGGCTTAAGTCTAGGCACCCAAGACTTGGTTGTTAAGTCGACCCCGTGCCTAGCACGTTCCCTCGATGCGTAGCTCGGCGTAGCCTTCGCTCGTCGAGTCATTGCCCGTATAAGTCAACAAGAGTTGCTCTAGGCTAACGAAGCCATTCCTAGCGCTATCCCGCTCTAGCTGCGGTTGTCAAGTCAAGTAGTCCCTTGAGAACAAGGCTCGTCGTATAAGTATATGACTTGAGCGTTAGCGTCGCCTAGAGAACCATGCCTGTCTAAGGCACGAGCTACGGCCGAATACTTGATTAAGCATGCCGGTTCCGTCCGGTCATGTCCTGCCTGAATACTTAAATAAGCATGCCGGTCCTGTCCGGTCATGTCCTGCCTGAATACTTAAATAAGCATGCCGGTCCTGCCCGGTCATGTCCTGCCTGAATACTTGATAAGTCTCGCACGAGATCGGTCCCGCGGCTTGGGAGTCTCGATAGAATAAAGGAATGCATGGTCATGTTAAGGAAAGAACTGGATAGATTGAATAGATCGAGTCTTGCATGGTCATGGACAACTTGTCGACAAGGTGTAGTCTTCTCGGGTGATCTCCTCCGGGGCACCGGGATCATCCGCCCGGGAGAAGCGAGTGTGGCTCAAAGTAGGATGCTGGATGACCGTATGGGAGTATCGGCGCTTCCGGGGCTAGCTACCCTTAGAAGGGCGGACCGATACCCCCACCGAGCCATGTCCAAGATAGCTTGAAATTGCTAGTGACCACTCATGTAGATGTGTCGGCAATTGCGGCACACCGCGTGTATGCCTTTGGATTGTGTCTAGAACTTGAATGCTTGTCTTGTCGGGAACACAATGTTGGGCCTAAGACTGGGCTGCAGCATAGGCACCGTACTTGGCACGATAGATGGCGTCGGAATGTAAATGGAAAGTGATACTAGGGTTCACAAGTCTTGTCTAAGTTGGTTCATGAGTCGAACAGGAAGGCCGCAAGGCGGTAGCACGATAAGTCTTGATAACTTGCGAGGCGCGGCCTCAATCTTGAAGCACGAGCAAAGTCTAAGTAAAGTCTAAGGCACGACCTGCACGAGTCGTCCCGTTGCCGTCCCTTGGCACTTGAATCGTTAGCACAAGAATTGGTCTAGTGGCGCTTGAGTTTAATCAAAGGTCCTGGCACGGTCGAGTTCACGTGAATTGCCCCTCGACAAAGCACAGTCTTGAACAAGTCTAAGTTTGGAATAGAATGTGGCACGACCCTGCCGTCCCACCTTGAAGTTTGGTCAAGTACCTAAGCGATGAGGCACTGCCTCGATCAAAACACACGTTGGCAAGATAGCGTGACCCTGTCGTTGCACGACCTTGTCGTTGCATCGCTAGTTATCAACTGAGACGTCCTTGTCCTAAAATGAATCCTAAGGCAAGACTAGAAAGACAATTGAAAGGGTTTAAGCTGCACAAAGTAAATGAAACGTGTCGATTATGTATGGGTGGGCGAGAAGCTCACTCCACCAGTACAGTGGTACTGACACCCACATAGTGTTTCATGTGCAGGCACAGGTAGAAGCTCGTGGCGCGGAGCTCGCTTGGATGCGTCGAGGCATGGAGTTCCTTGGCGAGTCGAAGCGTGCGGCCGCGTGACCCGAAGACTTATACAGGACATAATGTATGGACATCGCCTTCCGAAGCTTCCGCTGGATTCAAGTATTGTATCGAGAGAAGAGAGAGAGAGCAGAGTGACTTGTAACACGAGTGAAAAGTGAGCCTGAGAGACTTGTAATCGGCCTTGCGCCCACAATGTAATCTTGTATTCAATATCAATAAAGAGATTCTTTTGAGTTACTTGTGTCCATGTGTTCTTCTTTAAATTCCGCTGCAATGTTTTCAATGTTTCTGCTTGGGACTTCTGTGCGACGACCCCGTCGCCGCCGATGTAATCGGCCGTTATGGAATTGTCTTGCACGAGCGCAATCTAGGCTCGTACGGCATCACGCCTTCGCGAGGTCGATCGCTCCTACGGGAGCGGGGTGTGACAGCTATCTACCTTAGTTTTATTCTGTGATTGAGACTGTATTGTTATGTCACCTCCATTCGGAGAGTATATACTGTACAGGTACATTTATCTGTTTTAGTCGTAGTATTTACAGACCCTATATACAGCGTTCTACCGCCGATACTGCGGCGTAGGCTGGACGTAACCACGTGCTCGTGCCCCTGTTTTAGTCGTAGTATAATTTTGGACATCTACAAGTTTACCCTCAAGAGACGGCCTGATATCTCTGTCCATACACTATAGGTGAGTTCTTTATAAAGAGTCATGGCATGAAGCATTGCGCTTCTTTGCGGTACTACGCCGCTATGACATGGCTTAAAGCCGAGGCTTTACCCCACCTGGGTACCTCATCGTAGTACCATACTACTGTAGCATGAGTTCACAAGCCTCTTTGTAGTGCCAAACTACCCAGCATGAAGACTTGCGCTTCCGTGCGGTGTTACGCCGCTATGACATGGCTCGCGAAGCCGAGGCTTTACCCTACCTGGTACCTCTTCGTGGTGTCATGCCACTGTAACATGAGGACATCGTCCTCTTTGTAGTGCTGTCTACCTCTCTTTATTACGATTATCATACAGCATTAGGCTACCTGCCTATTTGCGGTGCTACTCCGCTGTGACTTGGCTTGCAAAGCCGAGGCATTACCCCTACCTGGGAACCTCATGGTGAAGTCACCTCACTGTAGCATGGAGTTACACTCCTTGTAGTGCTTCACTACCGTGCTTCCTGTAAAGCACTCCAGGCATTCACTCTGCCTGAGAATTCATTAAGGCATTTAAGCCAACCTTCCCACAGGATCCGTTTTCCGCAGAAAACAACAGTAGACAACAGTGTTTGTACGTCCGTAACCTCTCCATGCCACAGAGGACAAGTACCCACCGTTTCTGATATTCTTCTGGTTAATAGTCCTCCTTTGAACCAAAAGCTAGACGCCTAGTAGATTTCTCTTTGAACTAATAGCGTAAAACTTTATGGTAGGAATGTAATAACACAATATCAGAATGCCTTCAAGCCCATTTTACAAGCTGTATCATCGACCAGCTGGCGCTTGAGGCCCTTGGTGAACGGATCTGCCAGGTTCTCCTGACTCCGAACATCAATCACTGCAATAACACCCCTCTTGATGAGATCGTGTACTGCCGTGTGCTTCAACCGTACAGTCCTTTTCTTCCCATTGAAGAGGTCATTTGATGCCACCGCCGCAGTCGTCTGGTTGTCGCAGTATATCGGTATCCCCGATATTTGCGCCCTAACCACTGGAAGATCATACATGAGCTCCCGAAGCCATTCTGCTTCCTCCGCTGCGGTATCAAGTGCAAATGACTCGAATTCCATGGATGACCGCGAGAGCATAGTCTGCTTCTTCGATTTCCACGATATAGCAGCTCCACCCATTGTGAAAATGTATCCACCTGTGGACCTCTCGCTCTCCACTTCTGAGCACCAGTTGGCATCACTGAAGCCTTCCACTACCGGCGGATCTCTGCTGTAGTGCAGTGCATACATCTGAGTCTTCTTGAGATATCTCATAACCCGTTTCACAGCTTTCCAGTACTCAATGCTTGGGTTGCTCGTGAAACGACTCAGCATTTCCACAGCGAAAGCTATGTCAGGCCTTGTGGCAGTAGTAGCATACATCAAACTCTCGATTACGCTTGCATACTCCAGCTGCTTGACGCTTTCCCCTGAATTAGGCTTCAGCTTCATATCACACTTGTACGGCGTATCGATCCCTGGAAGATCCTGATACCCGTAACGAGTGATCTTCTTCTCAACATAATGAGACGGTGACAGCGCTAGTCCAGTGTCTGTCCAGATGATCTTGAGTCCCAAGATAATATCAGCATCTCCCAAGTCCTTCATACTGAACTTCGTCGAGAGGAACTTCTTTGTCTCCGTGACACAGCTTATATTCGTACCTAGGATTAGCATGTCATCCACGTATAGACAAACGATGACTCCTCTTCCGTCAGCAAACTTCGTATAGACACACTTGTCTGTTTCGCTGATCCTGTAGCCATTTGACCTTATGACTTTGTCAAACTTCTCATGCCACATTTTGGGAGCTTGCTTTAAACAGTACAGAGATTTCACCAACTTGCAGACTTTGTCTTCAACACCTTTGATGACAAAGCCTTCTAGCTGTTGCATGTAGATCTTTTCGGTCAGCTCGCCATTCAGAAAAGTCATTTTCACATCCATTTGATGTATCACCATCTTATGTATCACTGCGAGAGCAATCAACATTCTGATGGTAGTCATCCGGTCTACTGGAGCATACGTGTCAAAGTAGTCGATCCCCTACTTCTGAGAAAACCCCTTTGCCACTAGCCTGGACTTGAACTTGTCAATGGTTCCATCAGCTTTCATCTTCTTCTGGAAGATCCACTTGTATCCGATAGGTTTTTCTCCTTCAGGTAGATCAACCAACACCCAAGTGTTATTGGAGGTGATTGATTCAATTTCATTGTCTATCGCCTCCTTCCAGAAAACAACATCTCTGGTCTTCATCGCCTCATCATAGGTAAGCGGATCTGCTTCCACATGATAGGTGATGAAGTCATCTCCGAAGTTCTTCGGCCTCCTCGCTCACTTCGACTACGGTTCAGCGATTTCTGGTTCAATCGTTGTCTCCTCAGTAACAACTTCATCTTGGACAACTGGCTCATTAAAGATCTCAGTCACCTTTGCACCTTCATCATTCTTCGGAATGTTCGTTAGAACAATGTTCTTGTGCCTTACAAACTTGTCTTCAAAATATTCAGCATCGCGAGATTCGATGATATGATTTGACTCAATATCAAGAAATCTCCGAGCATCACTCTTCTCGGCATACCCCAAGAAGATCGTCCCAGCTTCTGAATATTCAGATCTGGAAGCTTCACATAGGCCAGACACTCCCACACTCGAATGACATTCAAGTTAGGTCTGACTTTGAACCAGAGTTCATGAGGAGTTACGTCTGAAGTTGCATACGACACTATATTTAGAATAAAAGTGGCCGTCAATGCAACTTCTCCCCAGTAGCATTTAGAAAGACCCGCAGTTAGCAGCATTGAGTTCATCATTTCTGTCAACGTTATGTTCTTCCTCTCCGCTACTCCATTAGATTGAGGAGAATACGGAGCAGTAGTCTCATTTTTTGATTCCATGTTCATTGCAGAACAATGTGAATTCATGAGACCGATACTCTCCGCCTCGATCACTTCTTAGCCTCTTGAGTTGTTGTCCAATTTGCCGTTCAGCCTCGGCCCTGAACTCCTCGAACTTCTCGAATGCTTCGTCTTTAGACTTGAGCAAGTAGACGAACGCGTATTTTGAGAAGTCATTGATGAAGGCTATGAAATACTTCATCCCGGGTTTTGTAGAGAATTGATTGAAGTCACAGATATCGAAGTGCACCAACTCCAGAAGATCTGTGCTTCGATTGACCCGATGAAAGGATTTCCTTGTGATCTTTGTCTGAGCACATACTTCACACTTCTCTACCTTACCCCCATATTTGGAGATAAGTCCTAGACTGGACATTTTGTTAATTCTTTTACAGTGAACATGTCCTAGCCTATTATGCCACAACTCAAGAGAATAATCAGAATGAACGATTGCATTGATTACATTTGACTGGTTTACAAGATGAATTTTGAACATCCCTTCGGTTTGAAAAGCTTTTTCGAAGTATGTTCCCTTCTTGGACATTACTATCTGGCCAGCATTAATGTCCATCCTCAAGCCTGTGTTGCTAAGCAGGCTTCCAGAGATCAAGTTCTTTGCAATCACCGGAACTGCTTCATACCTTGAAGCGTCAGAGTATTTCCGGATGTGAGTTTCAGCTCCACAGTTTCGATCCCAAGAACTTCAGCTTGGACTTGGTTCGCCATGATAACTTTCTTAGAAGTTGGCTGGTATGTGACGAACCATTCCTTGCCAGAGCAGACATGGCAGGTCGTACCAGTGTCTATCCACCAGTCAGAGTCAGCCCCCACAGCTGTGACCTGAGCAATCATAGCAACAATGTTAGAAATCATGGAAACCTTGTTAGGCTCACCTTGCTCAGCTTGTTTGGGCTTGGATTTGCATTCACTCTTATAGTGGCCCTTCTTGCCATAGTTGAAGCAAGTCACGTGGGACTTGGACTTCTGTTGCTTGAACGAAGGACCCTTCACTTTCAGATTTGTGGAGTCCTTCTTCTTGTGATGAGAAGCCACCCGCTTCCCTTTGAACTCTCTTGTCTGCACCAAGTTGGCCTTAGCCAGTTGTTTGGACAGAGAGTCCATCTTCTGTTGAGAACACATTTCGTCCTCAACGTGGATCTCTTGTAGAAGATCTTCCAAGCTAATGTCCAGCTTCTTCCGATACATTCTAGCATAGAAGTTGCTCCAACCAGCAGGAAGTTTCGAGACTATCCCTCCAATGAACAACTTGTCGGCGAGGGGCATCTTCTCGTCATCTAACTTCTGGCGCAACTTTAGGAATTCCTTCACTTGAGGTAGCATCGCCATCTCGTCTTCGAAGAGCCACTTGTGGTACTTCTCGACGATGAAGATTTTGGACCTGTTCTCATCATCTTCATATAGCTTACCCAAAAAATCCCAGATCTCTTCGGCCTTCACCTTCTTGGAATATGACTCTGCCAGAGAGTCTTCCATAGAATTGAGAATCAGCAGTTTACAGATGTTGTTTTCTCTCTTCCATTTGCTCTGCTTGACGAGTGCAGCAGCAATAGCATCGGCAGTTCCTCCTTCTGGAATCGTCGGTTCATCCTCAATCAACACATGGTCTACATCCACGAGTTGAAGATTAAGGGTGACATTCCTCTTCCAAATTTGGAAATGTTCTCCGTCGAATTTCTCCAACTTGTTAAAGCTGGTATCGATGAGAGAAGCACGAGAGTTCTCCATCTACAAGGATCTTGCTTTGAGATTGTTAGTCCCGGGACTTGATCAAAGATGGTAGACTCAATGTCGAAATCAGAGGTTCAAACAAACGTTCCCCTTCTGATTATTCTCGAGATCCAATAGGAACACTATAATATGAATCTGATTACAAAAGCAACAATAATCAGAAAATAAATCTCACGTTCTTCCTCGCAATCGCAGTTGCTGACGGACAGAACTGAGTTCTAAAAATAAATCTCACGTTCTTCCTTGCAATCGCAGTTGCAGACGAACAGAACTGAGTTACAACTCAGATAAAGGAGAAGAAAGAAGAAAGAAGAAGAGGAAAAGTTCTTGCTGGGGTGATTAAGATCACCGTTGCTCAAAGCAAGATTCGCCCCAACACGATCTGCTTCCAGGAACCAGCAAGTTCACAAAGAACTTCTGGAACGCTCGTAAGTCAATACTTGAGACTTGAACGGTTCACTTGCCTACATGAACAGTAATTTCGAAAATAATCGGCCTTAGGGTTTGAGTCTCCAAATCACTGTTCATTTGCCTACGTGAACAGTAATTTGGAGACCCAACTCTAATGCCAATCATTTTTTAGACTCAAATATACACTATTATATGAGACTCCATTACTAAATAACCCTAAATAATTATCTACTTTTGTTATAGTACAACAATTTGGTTGTATTTTTTTTTTATTAATGGATAATTCAACCGAAAGCCATTATAACATCAACTTGGCATTAGAAACTAGCTATTAGGGAATCCCAACACATGGGATCTACAATAGCTTAGGGCTTTTAGCCCCTTTAATTACTCCATTATCGATGTGCTTGTCATCTATGGATAAGAATATTTATCCATGGTACAATTTGGTTGAATTAATTAATGCCAATCTAGATGATGATAAGTTTAAAAATTGGAGTTGTCCTTTGAGATAAGCCTCAAGAATAAAGAACCCTTTCCTTTCTATCAATGTCCCCACAATTTTTTTTAATATTATTCTTTTGTTACAATGTCTATGTTCTCCCTTAAATAAATTATGTTTTGGTAAGTGCGAAAAGGCCTTGCCATCAACTTTCTTTTTGATATACTTCAAGGCTACATTTGCCTAAAATAAATGTCATTTATTTTCTGTATTTAGATATAAAGTCGTTAATTTTCTACGTTTAGACAATTAAAAAATAAACATAAACAAATAATTTCACAAAAAAAAAGTAAGGAATTTTTCACCCAATCAAAGGATTCACTTTATCTACATGCATTTAGTAAAAAAAAAAATTAGATTTAGACATGTTTGATTTATTGTAATGTAATCATACTCGCAATGGAATCGAATAAATTATTATTATTATTTATTCGATTTTATTGTGATTACGATTATATTATATTGAACCAAATAGACCCTTAAACTATTCATACTAAAGGATAAAATTTGATTATATTTCTGACATTTTTAAATAACATATAAAAATTGGTAAAGATTATAATTTTTCAGGTAATAGAACAGAGAATTGATTTTTTTTCCCCTCTATTCTCCGCAAACCAAAAGAGGCCGGATGGAAACTGCTTTTGGAAGTTGTTTCTGTTTTTAGAATATCATTAGAAAACCAGAAAATTTACTGTACCGAAATAAATTTTTTAGAGATTAGTAAAAACGAAACAAGTTTGGAGAAATTCGTTTAAACGAAACATGTAGCCATCCAAGATGGCGGAATAAGAAAAGTAAAAGAAAGTAAAAAAAAGAAAAAAAAAAATCGAAATCCTGCCAACCAAGTTGGCGGAATTTGATCATTTTCGTAAAAAAAAAAAGAAAAAAAAAGAAATTGTGCCAACCAAGTTGGCGGAATTTGTGCTATTCCGAAAAAAAAAAAAATTGTGCCAACCAAGTTGGCGGAATTTTTGCTATTCCGAAAAAAAAAAAAAAAAAATTTGGAAATGATGCCAACATGGTTGGCGGAATTTTAGCATTGCTAAAATTCCGCCAACTTAGATGTTGGAATTTTAGTAAGTTGGTTTTTTGTGGTTTTTTAAGTTGGTTTTTTTTAGAGGTTTTTTAAGTTGGTTTTTTTAGTGGGTCGATTTTTCTTGGCTTGGTTTTTCTTCATGGGTTTAGTTAGTTGGTTTTTATTCATGGCTACATTTTGTGGTTCACATTGATTCATAATCGAACCAACAAATCAAATCAGATCAAATCTCTTGTCTCTATGCAACATGTGAACTAAGAATAAAGGGGAGCAAGTGCAACCCGTGAAGCATGAATCAATTGAACCCATGAACCATGAATTAATAACCTGTGAACCATGAATCAATTAAACACATAAACCCACAATCGAACCAACAAAAAAAAAACCGGACCAAAAAAAAAAATTGGCCCTAAAATTCCGCCAACATAGTTGGCATCATTTCTTTTTTTGGTCTTTTTTGTTTTTTTCCAAATTCCGCCAACTAAGTTGGCATGATTTTTTTTTTTTTTTTTTTTTTTACGGAATTGAGCCAAATTCCGCCAACTTGGTTGGCAGGATTTCGGGTTTTTTTTTTTTTTTTTTTTTTTTAACTTTCTTCCTACTTTTCTTATTCCGCCATCTTGGATGGCTACAAGTTTCGTTTAAACAAATTTCTCCAAACTTCTTTGGTTTAGACTAATTTCTAAGAAATATATTTCGGTACAGTAAATTTTCTGTTAGAAAAATCAAATAAACAAATATTTAGTTGCTATATCTTACTTGAAAGACTCGAGACCGATATATGCTACTTTGGCGCAAATCTATTTAGTTGGATGTTCCAAATTTAAATACACTTTTCTTTTGGTAAAAAAATTTGAGAGGATAATATACTAACTATTTTTAAATTTAAGAAGTATAGAATAGCTAAAGTAAACCTTCAAAAAATTACGGAAAGAATGAAGGGTTATTAGTAATATAATCTCATATAATATGTGATATTAGGATTTGAGTCTTCAAATTGTCCGACATTAGAGTTTGTGTTTCATCTTTACTATTTACGTTACCAATTTTGAGCGATATACAAATCCAAACACTAATGCCAGACAATTTTAAGAACAAAAAATTTTTTTAGTATCACATATTATATGAATTCCTATTAGTAAATAATCCAAAAAATAAAACTCATTATGAAAGGGAATGACAAAAATGTTAAGCAACGACAAGAAAAAAAAGGAGAAGAGAAAGATTATTCAATAAATTTTAATTATAATAACCTTTGCTAGCATTTGGGGATAAAAAATGGTTTTTAATATATGTCCTTCATAAAGGATATTTTTCTAAGCCCGGTTCACGAATGTATCGGTTCGAGGGAAAAGAAGAATAAGAAAGGATTAGAACAAATTTTATTGCGCCATTGAGTGTGATAAAGTGTTGCGAAAATTCAATAGAGAACAAATTTTATTACACGTCAATAGAGAACCGATGGTGACATGGAGTTAAGAGAAAAATCCAACACCATAAATTTGTCAACTATAACCTTTTTCCTTGGATTTTGTTAACATGTGACCTAAGGACACATGTTAAAGATAATTAATGCACAATTATTTTACTTGAAAATTGCTATCAACACTTAATAAATATTAAAAAAATAATTTTTTGTATTGAAAAATGTAATCAATATCCAATAAAATAATTTTTTTAATACAAAAAATCTTATGCATTAAGTCTTGATAACATTTTCCAATGCAAAATTTTATTTTTTTTAATGTTTATTAAATGTTTATAATAATTTTCAAGTAAAAAAGTTGTGCATTAATTATTTTCAACATGTGCCCTAATGTTAACAAAACCTTTTTTTCCTTAGCTTGTGTCGAAGTTTCATGAGTTTCTTCACTTAGGACAATATCATCTTTTCCTCTTCAAATTTTATATTCTTGAATTTGTTCACCGAATAAATCTTGGACATGATTCCATCTTCATACTTTTGAAGAGGCTTCCAGATGTTTTTATTCTTCTCCTTCTTGTTGTAGGATTCGACCAATTTTTTTAAGGAATCGAGGGTTGCTGCAGAACAATGATCACATTATAGCAACCCACTTATATGTTATCCATATCTGGAATCACATGTTATGGTTTAGTCGATCAGTAGAACATATTTCACATTGACGAGTTGAAGATTCATGCAAATCTTTCTCTTCTGATGGTTTTATTGTTCTCCATCAAACTTTTCAAGCTTGTAAAATTTGCGTCCAGAATATTTGTACAAGTGTTCATCTTGAAATTTCTTGAGATTCTTGCAATCTTTCAAAGACACACGAATCCCGTTTTTGGATTGTTGTGAAAATTTGAAATATTTCGTACAAGCCTCTTAATACTAAACTCCTTAATGCAAGTCAAACTTACTCGGAGAAATAAAAGCGATCAACCAAGTAAAAGAAAGAGCGCTGCTATCTTGTCCGCACGCGGGCCAACCCGCCGCCACGTGGCGCCACTTCATTAGCAGGTCAACCGGCATGGAACCCATGCAAATAGGGGGACCAATATGGTGGCGCTACGTAGGCTGACGGGCCAGTCTGCCTGCGGACAAGTTAGCATTTTCCTAAAAGAAAACCCCTTGGAAAACAAGCAGAAGAAAATTCTTGAAAGCAACAAAGTTGATAAGAAAAGAGCAAAGATCTAAATGCAACAAAGTTGATATCGGAATAACACAAAACCTCCATCTAGGATAATGAATATCACCGTTAAAACGAGATTCAACTATCTCTGTCGATCCGTTTCCAGTAACCAACAAGTTCGGAAGAACTTCTGGAATATTTTTTCTCATCTCCTTTCAAGAACAAGCACTGACGTTTTACTGTACCCTTTGACACTGCTAATGGGTTTATTCAAAAGCTTCAGCTTCAATATAGTGAAATCTCTCTTATTTTTCTCTTGGATTTTGTTTTCTGCTCTCTTTTGCCTACTGAGTTTTGTAGCATGAGCTACTTAAATAGGAGAGTAATCTCCTAAATATGGTAAATACCCACTAAATATGTGGATGAAAGACTAGGGGGTAACTCTCTATCAAGTGGGACAGTTATCAACATCAACTAATTACGACGCTGAGACAGAATAACAGTTTTGTGGCGCTACCAAAATAGCTCCGCGGAACCACTGAGAGCCTACGAAATAAAATAAAAAACTCGCAAAACCGCGAGCAATACGTATGTAAAAAGTGCAAAGTGAACCATTGTTCTGGTATTTGAACAGTGGTCCACTAAAAAATTCCTCCACCATACAACTACTTGAGCTAACACACCTCATGTGTACAAGAGAATAAATGATAACTCAAATATTGAAATATGCATACTTGAAATTTGCTTCAACATGAAATTGTGGAATCGGATCGATCATTAAAGACCAAATTTAAATAAACCCAAACATAAAGTGTCGTCTTTCGCGGGTATCTTTTATAAAGGATTAGGAGTACTTGAACACTAGATTTAAGTACATAAACTATTTTCGATTGATTTTTATACTGGTTATATTTGTAAGTTGGAATTTTCAAACCATACAACTACTTGAGCTAACACACCTCATGTGTACAAGAGAATAAATGATAACTCAAATATAGAAATATGCATATTTGATATTTGCTTCAACATGAAATTGTGGAATTGGATCGATCATTAAAGACCAAATTTAAATAAACCCAAACATAAAGTGTCGTCTTTCGCGGGTATCTTTTATAAAGAATTAGGAGTACTTGAACGCTAGATTTAAGTACATAAACTATTTTCGATTGATTTGTATACTGGTTATATTTGTAAGTTAGGATTTTCAAATATAGCTTGTAAGAATGATGAACTAAAACATTACACCCCAAGAGATTTTTGTACTTCGTTCTCCTTTTTTATTTTGCCACCAAAAAAATAATAAAATTGGACCAATTGATGAGCATCAAAACTCCATATGCATGAGATTCTCATTTTTACAAAAATAAAATGGTGGAATTATTGATATCAAGAACAAGAATCAAACAAAAATGATGTACACCTTTTCTTTCCCCAAATTGACGGATTGGAAACAAGTACACGAGCACATTTTGGGCTCGGAAGTTGCTGATAGTTTGTATTGCACTAGTCTAACATCTTGTACCATCTGACATCTTGTACCATGTTCAATGCAGCCTATTAGAGGCCAACTGGAATAATCAATACTAGTCACGTTTACGCGCATTGGCACCTCTCTTTTTTCTCTTTTTTAGGGCTCAACTGAAAACGAGATATAATCTAACAATCTTTACCTTAACTTGTTTTACCATTGTGTTAACTCCACCTTAAAAAGTGAGCTTACGTACGAACGTTCAGCACCATCTGTCTCGAACAAATTAAAGCCGTTCAAAAATCAGTTCTGCAATCATGGGCTCTGATACCACTTGTTGGGGACGCGGTGTGACCCGAACCGAAGTTGATCCATGAGGTGCGATATTAAATTGGACCCATATGTCTTAAAAGAGAATTCTCCTGTAAGGTCTGAACCAATCACAATTATTTACATCCGATGTGGGACTAAATTATCAGTTCTGTTGTTATCTCATTTTTTAGCGCTCAATCGGAAACGAGATACAATCGAACAGAAGAGACTGTTTCTATGACCATAATGTATATCTTTCAAGTTAACATTGATAAAATATAAAATAATGTATTTAATTTTCATAAGTACAATTATAGTAAAATAATAATAATTAATTAATAACTCGTTGCACAAATAGAAAAAACTTCCAATCTATCAGATATATTTGTTGCACAAATACGTAGTAAAAAAAAGAGTTAATAGTATTAGGCCTCGTTTGGTTTGCGGAATCATCGGATTGAAAAAAGAAAGTGATTACTTTTCTATATTTTGGTGCCAAAGAAATTGAGGAGGAAAAGAAAGTGATTTCCAATGGAAGAAAAATTAGATAGAAAAGTGATTACATCCATCCAAGCAAGGAATCACTTGCCCATATTGAAGTATTCACTTTCTTTTCTAAATTCTTTGACATTTCCAAACATCGGAAAGAAAAATCAATGAAAATTATAATTTTTCAAAGGAAAGAAAATGTCAAGGAATTGATTTTCTTTTCCTTCCATTTTGCGAACCAAACGAGGCCTTAGTGACAAACAATTAACTATAAGATTTGATCATAGGCAAACTAATCGTAGACCATGCTTGGTGAGCGGAAAGGAAAGGAAATCTATTTTTTGCTCTTTCTTTTTCTTTAAAAATTATAATTTCGATTAATTTTTGGTGTTTGAAAAAGTCAAGAAAAATGAGATGAAAGATAAATCATTAGAGAGAAAAAGTAGATCCTTAGGTGGATGGGAAAATAATTTTTTTTTCTCTTGAAAATTAATTTCATTTACTGTTTTTTTTTTTTTTTTTTTTTTGGCATTCAATCACAGAAAAAATAAATAAATCAATGTCATGGTTCTCCGAATACTTACATAAAATACCTTTTTTTCTATTGCGGAAAAAAAAAATTACTTTTTTTGCATTCAGACATAAAGAAAAGATCACATCAGGGATCACTCAACCAACTTCCTTTTGAATGGCCAAAGAAGACTTTCGGAGAGCATATGTTTATTGTTGCTATATTTGTATCCAAGTATTTTCTACTTTTGAGACGGCTTTGTCCAGCTCCTTATAGGACTAAGCATTATTTAAGATTTCTTTTACACTAATTAATCCACATATATGATCCACTAGTAGGCAACTAGCAATTTGCTTAGTGATAGAAGTAGTTGAAACTAATTGTCCAACAAGTTACATTTCATGGTGAATTATATACGATATATTGCTAGTTTTTTAGCATGCTTAGGGATAGGGTAAGCATTCAGTTTATTCGATTTCAACCAAATAAAAATAGTCAAAATTGAATAAATTAAATCTTTAGAAATCTAAATCCGAAATCGAATCGAATTTAGTCATAACTGAGTTTGTTCGATTTCTTCGAATTGAACGATTTTTGTTGTTATACATATATTTGTTATATTTTAAAATTCGCTCTAAAGTTTGACCAGTTGTGGATTTTAAAACACAAACATATTATGATTGTTGTTCTTAAATAAACAAAAAAATATACACATCTTTACTCGTAAAATTTATAGAAAATTAAGATTGTTTATATAATTACGTAAGTTCTATTCAGTTTTCTGTTTTAGACCAAAATCGATTAAACTTTTGTAGTATTTTTAAAACTAAAGCCGAAGCAATTTTTTCCAAATTGAATTAGTATTGGATTTGTTTCGGTTTGATTATCGGTCCAAAATCGAATAATGCTCATCACTACCTAGGCCTAAGACCATCTCCAATGGGGGTTTCTATCTTCCCTATTTCTATGGAAGAAATCCACTTTAGAAAAAACTTCTTCCAATGGTAGTTTCTATCACCATTTATATCCTAGGTGGCAATGATGTAGGATAAAAACTTTCTAGGAGGGTTTCTACATGTAGACTCTCATAGAAATTCTCCTATCTCTCATGACAATTATTATTGGGCCCCACACCATTAAATTGGTCTTTATTATGTGACACATATGATAGAAATGGAGAGCCATTGGAGAGCATTTTTTGTATGTGTACAATTTCTATGTAGAAACTCTTCCAACTAGGATATAAATCTCCTTAAAGTACAATGCCAAGTAGGATAAGAACTCAATTTTAGAAATCACCATTGGAGATGGTCTAAGTTTGCAGATTAGGAGAAGATAATCCATAAGAGCATCTCCAACCCTATTGTGAGTTTAGAAAAAATGGTTGCCATATAGGAATGACAAGCTTTCATTTCAAAAATTATTCTCAATGCAAATGTAGAATAACGACATGGCAAAGATAATATGAAGTTGGTTATTTAGATCTAGACAATGCAAAACTTTGATACCTCCTTCGGTATCAAAGTTTTACTCACTTGATAATGACTTTGTCTCCACATCATCAATTATGAATAGAAATATTTATAAAAAAATAAAGAAGTGGAAGAGTTGTCTTGGAAGTTGTAAAAAATATTTTTTATTGTCTTCTCAATACTTTTGCATTGGAGAACACTTTTTTATCTTATGGTGTGTTTGGTAGGAGGAAAAAGTGGGAGGAAGGAAAATAGAGGAGGAAAAAGTGAAGGAAAAGATTCATTTTCTCTTGTTTGGTATAGAAGAAAAATATGAAGGAAGGAAAAGTGGAAGGATTACTTTTCCTTCATAACCTAAGAAATCCAATTCCCCCAAAAGTGGGAGGAAAAGTGGAAGAAAAAGTAGAGGCTTGTATTAATTAACAATTATACCACATATGAATGTATTATTTAAAAATTATTTATGAAGTCAAATGGTAAATAAGTGTTTTTAGTTGATGGTAGAATTGGTAAACCCTATATTTTTTTTCTTCCACTTTTTCTTTCATACCAAACAAAGAAAAATGTATCTCTTATCTTTTCCA
This sequence comes from Iris pallida, assembly GCA_029216955.1. Classification (NCBI taxonomy): domain Eukaryota; kingdom Viridiplantae; phylum Streptophyta; class Magnoliopsida; order Asparagales; family Iridaceae; genus Iris; species Iris pallida. The sequence continues at coordinate 11,514,808 of JANAVB010006397.1, read as the reverse complement.
TCCTTGCTACCAAACATAAAGGAAAAAAATCATCTTTCCTTTCCACATGGAAGAAAAATAAATCCTTATCTTTTTTCTTCATTTCACTTTTCCATCCTTTCTACCAAACACAGCCTTAATTTTGTCACATAGAAAAGATATTGTCTTGTATCTTATGTCACATAGGATTCACAACACAAAAAATGATTGCCGCACGTTGAGACGTGATAATGACAAATGGAAGCCTATTTGTTGTATTTACACTACAATCCAAAAGAAGAGTCAATAACAATCCAATAGGAGAGTCAACAATCTGCGTTGGGCTCTGCCTCTTACTTTGTCAACAACCTATTTTCTCGAGCTTTCCAAAGAATTCAAGTGATATTTCGGGTCCACGCTCCACACATCTTACCCTACCTGAAAATATGTCATAGGTTTTTTTTTTTTTTATGGAAATCGCATATAAATATGTGAAAAATATGTGAAGAGTTGACCAATAAATTAATTTTAGACATCAAGATAAACTTGTTAAAGAATCTGACAACAACATAAGCTGCTAGAGCCAATATTTTAAAAATCGGACCGATGATCGAACCAAATATTTTTACAACATTGGCTAGAGCAAATGAATATGCTATGTAGAAACTGGCAAACAGAATAATCTACTAAAATAGCATAATAAGCTAGTAGATACAAGCTAATAGAGCTAGTTGACATGCATGTTAGGTTGATAAAGATCGCCATCGTCCAAACACTAAAGTCCTGTTTGATTTACTGTAATATAATCGTAACCATAATATAATCAAATAAAAATAATTTTTTTTATTTGATTACATTGCCAATATAATTATATTACAGTGTACCAAACGAGACCCAAGTCCTGGTGAGGAAACTATTTCTCTTGTCTTCTGATCTTTAGTGCGAGCACTAAGTGCTGGAGCACACATTCAATAGGGGGAGCATATGATGATCTCATTTAACAACATAGACAAAAGACCATGAAATAACTCCATATTCAATAGGACAGTAAGTACTAGCAGTAATTGTCACCCTCCCGTTCTAAATAACTAAAAGTTGACACTGGATGTGATGTCGTACAAATCTAAATTATACTTGTACAAGACCAAAAAAAAGTCGATGAAACATCTTAGAAATAAAGTCATAGCAACGAAAAATAAACAGAAAAGTTAATAGACACGAGATATATGAAAACGATTCTCTTTATTGTTAATTTGCAACGAAAATGACAATTGCGCTGGTCAAAAGAATAATTCAACTACAACGATGGATTTTATTACAATGAACGTTGTTAAAGGACTTACTCCTCGTAAATACAAGAGATTTACAATATTTTATATATTATGTTATTTATAAATAAAATATAACATATTTCAAGTGAACAACTTCAAGTTGCCACATGAGCTCCAAATGTCTCGGAACGTCCAAGCGACTCCCGGTACCTGTAGAGGAGGGGGTCAATACATTGGAGAATGCACTAGTGAGCGGTCTTAACCCGACTCACATAAACAAGCATGATAATCATGTGATAATAGGTAAAATTATTATGTGGTCTTTCTACTTTCTCTAGGATCAATTAACAATTCATATATATATATATATATATATATATATATATATATATATATATATATATATATATATATATATTGTTGGTGCTCTTGCTCCTTGACATGAAGAGAGCTTGCTCTCAACATGCTTTGTAAAGTTTAGTCCCACATTGGAAAAGTACCATGAGTTATCTCAAATATATATGAGTATGTGTTGTTGGGATATGCACATGGGGTGGTGACCCTAAGGAGGGAACCATGTGGGTGATTTTACTAAGAGAAAAATGATTAATTCCAACAAGGACGTAAGTTGATTTTTGTTGTGCGGGCTCGGACTCGACACGGACTCCAGGTTGTCTCGTGCATGCATGGGAGTGTTCGGGAGAAAGGCGTGGGCTAGCACTCGACTATGTTGATTGTGGGATAATGTAAAACATCAAACTCTATTTTAGAGTATTGGCGTTTTAGTCCCACATCGGATATGAGAGATGGTGAGGTCTCACTCCACTCTAAAAATAGAGCCCCCTTGTGCCTCCTTTCCAAGATGCACCAGAAGAGAGTTAAGGGAGTCCGTAAAGTTCAGGAAGCCCTTCAAGCCACAAATATTGACTGACGAGCGTTCCAGAAGTTTCTCTTGAACTTGCTGGTTCCTGGAAGCGGATCGTTAGAGGCGAATCTTGCTTTGAGCAACGGTATTTTATACCCACAGATAAATTTATCTCATCTTCTTCTTTCTCTGTTTCTCTGTAACTCGTTCTTCAGGTTTTAAGGCACCTACTGAGGAGGAGGCCTAACTTTGTTCTTGAGATCTATCTCATTTGTGGCACCACTGGTAGCTTGCTAAACTTCTCATTTGGCACCTACTGTGTAGGCTGCTAACTCCTCATTTGTGGCACCTACTGTGTAGGCTTGCTGAACTCCTATTTTTCTATCTATATCCACGCTTCGGGACTGACAATCTCAAAGCAAGATTAGTACGATGGAAAATATTAATGTTTCACAGCAAACTGACTACTGCAATTGGAAAAGTTTGATGGAGAGCATTATCAAGTCTGGAAGAGGAGGTCCTCTCACCCTTCAACTCTAGACGTTGATCACGTGCTCTTTGAAGAGGAACCTACTGTTCCAGATATTGGGTCTGTTTGCCGCTATAACTCCGGCTACTAAACTTCAGGCAAAGGAGAAGGAAGAAGATTTATAGTCTTTTGATCCTAATGCTATGGAGGATTTCCTGGCAAACCTACTCAAGAAGGAGTACCAGAGAAATATGGGAGTCTGTGGAAAAGCTGTACGAGGAAGACAAAACAGGAGCAAGATATTTTCGTCAAAAAATATCACAAGTGGCTCTTTGAAGACGAGAAGACGATCTTCCTCAAGTGAAGGAGTTTATAAAACTTCGTCAGAAACTGGGCGATGAAAAGATGCCCCTTGTCGACAAGTTTGTCGTTGGAGGGATCATCTCGTCACGACCCGCACCCTAGGTAGGGGCACAAGTGCGTTGACAACGCCCAGCCTAACCATAAAACGGCGTGAACACTGTAGCTCTACTAGCCAACAAACAGTATATAATAACCTGTCATCTCCGCACGGAGGTATATAATATGAATACTGATAAACTCAATCACAATCTAGAAGGAAGAAGTATGGTACGAAAAAACCAGATAGATAAAAACCACAAGAGCAATATCCAGCTCAACAACGAGAGAGAGACACAAAGTAATATAGTTATACAATCCCAAATATAATATCATAACGTAAGTAGCAACTGGAGACAAAGTCCAGTCCAAAATATCTACTCTAACTAAACTAAGCTAGAGGCTCGTCGGACGGAGCTAAGCCCTGCTGGACCAAGGTCTCCAAGTCTAAGCCCACTACGTCATCCGGACCGTAGTAGGTACTGTAATCCTCCTCATTAGCATCTGTAATATTTTGTCAACATATCCAGTCAGGATGGAACGAGTACAATCAACTAACAACAATCGTAAGATATGACAAATGCTATAAGACTGTAAATTGAGAGTATATATAAGAAATTATGGAATGTACATGTGAGTATCATGGCAAGGTAAGCTGTAAATCTAGAGCTAGAACAAGGCAAGTAAAACTGATCATGGCATGTACAAGAATCAAGATTCATCTATCTAAGTGAGTGAGTACTAGTTTCAACATGTGGCCGGCTTGGGTCTGCACAAGGTCTACTGGCCTGGTTAATCATACGTGGAGTGTATGATTAACACTCACAAGATCTACAAAAATAACAAGGTGGATAATGACCACACATCTACACTAATACTCTCCGTCCCCGACTGGTAGAGTGGATCCAAACAAGACACGTCACGACACGAGATTCTACGAGAAGGGAGCAAGTCTCCTCGAGAATCGGTGTCCATATGTTGCACAAGAACTACAAGGGGGATTGCACAAGATATACCGAGATGACGAAGAATAACATCTCATGTCGGGATCCATGAATACCAATCCGTGTGACCAATGTGTCGAGAACAAGCATATCTACACTAATTACATGAATTATAACAATCATCATAAATTGGAAAAGTTATCAGAAAATGTACTCGTCTGTAATGTGATGGATAGATCGACTGAGTCCAAGAACAGTGCCTCGAGGACCTATAGATGGAATACTGTATCAATATAATGGTTTGAAAGTAAAATTAAGTCATACTGAGTAAACTAGGTCAAGACACATCAAACTAAGTCAATCTAGGTCAAACAAGGTCAAACTAGATTGTACAGGGTCAATCTAAGTCATATTAGGCCTAACAAAGTTAAACTGGGTCAGTGCAAGTCAAACAAAATTAAACTAGGTCGATTTAAGTCAACAGTTGACTTACAGTTAACTTTTGGTCAACTGGTCAACCCTAGGTCAACTCTAGGTCAACTTTATGTCAAACTTGACTAACGTTGACTAACAGTTGACTTTGGGTCAACTGGTCAAGTCTGGTCCAGTTCTAGCCAATTTAGGCTTCGGTTGACTTTCGGTTGACTTAGGTCAAAATAGTCAACCGTGGTCAACCAAGGTCAAAACTAGACCAAGTCCACTATTTCTAACATTACCAACTATAATATCCTAATTTTAGCTATATCTTAAAGTATTAAACTCTATGTTGAGAAATGGATATTATCTCTACTTATCTTATCCCGTTACCCTTGTACTCTAGTACTAAAGTCAGTAGTTTTACCTTAGGAGTTTCACTCCCGTCTTCCTAGGTAGTAGGATACTAACCTACACTAACATTACCTACCAAGTTTTCTAGTAAAGTGGACATCCAGTCCATCTTACGACTCATGTTGTTGATATACCCATTATCTTGAGTATCGCAAGATACTCAATGATATCGTGCGATACCATCCTCCTAATCCCAACGAAATTCCGATTTCAACTTAGGAGCCTACCCACAAAATCTAATTCACATATCTAAGTCCCATCTCGAATTTGGACGCGTTCCGACACTCGGAACTCATTTTTACCTTTCCACTCACTATCCAACTATTCTCTACTTCTCTCCATATCTAAACTCTAACCCACCATTCTAACCCACTCTTATCTCGTTCCACAAACCTACTCATAGGCTATTTTTAGGGGGATATAATGGTTATATATATAGGTATATATGTAGGTATATATATGTATATATTGGTATATAGGTGGGGGTTAAATGGGGGGTTGAAGGGGGTAAATGGGGGCTGTTTTGCTGCTGTTACTG
>JANAVB010006397.1:11482697-11509523 GCA_029216955.1 Iris pallida | reverse complement strand
ACCTCTTCGTGGTGTCATGCCACTGTAACATGAGGACATCGTCCTCTTGTAGTGCTGTCTACCTCTCTTTATTACGATTATCATACAGCATTAGGCTACCTGCCTATTTGCGGTGCTACTCCGCTGTGACTTGGCTTGCAAAGCCGAGGCATTACCCCTACCTGGGAACCTCATGGTGAAGTCACCTCACTGTAGCATGGAGTTACACTCCTTGTAGTGCTTCACTACCGTGCTTCCTGTAAAGCACTCCAGGCATTCACTCTGCCTGAGAATTCATTAAGGCATTTAAGCCAACCTTCCCACAGGATCCGTTTTCCGCAGAAAACAACAGTAGACAACAGTGTTTGTACGTCCGTAACCTCTCCATGCCACAGAGGACAGTACCCCCACCGTTTCTGATATTCTTCTGGTTAATAGTCCTCCTTTGAACCAAAAGCTAGACGCCTAGTAGATTTCTCTTTGAACTAATAGCGTAAAACTTTATGGTAGGAATGTAATAACCAATATCAGAATGCCTTCAAGCCCATTTTACAAGCTGTATCATCGACCAGCTGGCGCTTGAGGCCCTTGGTGAACGGATCTGCCAGGTTCTCCTGACTCCGAACATCACTCACTGCAATCACCCCTCTTGATGAGATCGTGTACTGCCGTGTGCTTCAACCGTACAGTCCTTTTCTTCCCATTGAAGGTCATTTGATGCCACCCGCCGCAGTCGTCTGGTTGTCGCAGTATATCGGTATCCCCGATATTTGCGCCCTAACCACTGGAAGATCATACATGAGCTCCCGAAGCCATTCTGCTTCCTCCGCTGCGGTATCAAGTGCAAATGACTCGAATTCCATGGATGACCGCGAGAGCATAGTCTGCTTCTTCGATTTCCACGATATAGCAGCTCCCCCATTGTGAAAATGTATCCACCTGTGGACCTCTCGCTCTCCACTTCTGAGCACCAGTTGGCATCACTGAAGCCTTCCACTACCGGCGGATCTCTGCTGTAGTGCAGTGCATACATCTGAGTCTTCTTGAGATATCTCATAACCCGTTTCACAGCTTTCCAGTACTCAATGCTTGGGTTGCTCGTGAAACGACTCAGCATTTCCACAGCGAAAGCTATGTCAGGCCTTGTGGCAGTAGTAGCATACATCAAATCTCGATTACGCTTGCATACTCCAGCTGCTTGACGCTTTCCCCTGAATTAGGCTTCAGCTTCATATCACACTTGTACGGCGTATCGATCCCTGGAAGATCCTGATACCCGTAACGAGTGATCTTCTTCTCAACAAATGAGACGGTGACAGCGCTAGTCCAGTGTCTGTCCAGATGATCTTGAGTCCCAAGATAATATCAGCATCTCCCAAGTCCTTCATACTGAACTTCGTCGAGAGGAACTTCTTTGTCTCCGTGACACAGCTTATATTCGTACCTAGGATTAGCATGTCATCCACGTATAGACAAACGATGACTCCTCTTCCGTCAGCAAACTTCGTATAGACACACTTGTCTGTTTCGCTGATCCTGTAGCCATTTGACCTTATGACTTTGTCAAACTTCTCATGCCACATTTTGGGAGCTTGCTTTAAACAGTACAGAGATTTCACCAACTTGCAGACTTTGTCTTCAACACCTTTGATGACAAAGCCTTCTAGCTGTTGCATGTAGATCTTTTCGGTCAGCTCGCCATTCAGAAAAGTCATTTTCACATCCATTTGATGTATCACCATTATGTATCACTGCGAGAGCAATCAACATTCTGATGGTAGTCATCCGGTCTACTGGAGCATACGTGTCAAAGTAGTCGATCCCCTACTTCTGAGAAAACCCCTTTGCCACTAGCCTGGACTTGAACTTGTCAATGGTTCCATCAGCTTTCATCTTCTTCTGGAAGATCCACTTGTATCCGATAGGTTTTTCTCCTTCAGGTAGATCAACCAACACCCAAGTGTTATTGGAGGTGATTGATTCAATTTCATTGTCTATCGCCTCCTTCCAGAAAACAACATCTCTGGTCTTCATCGCCATCATAGGTAAGCGGATCTGCTTCCACATGATAGGTGATGAAGTCATCTCCGAAGTTCTTCGGCCTCCTCGCTCACTTCGACTACGGTTCAGCGATTTCTGGTTCAATCGTTGTCTCCTCAGTAACAACTTCATCTTGGACAACTGGCTCATTAAAGATCTCAGTCACCTTTGCACCTTCATCATTCTTCGGAATGTTCGTTAGAACAATGTTCTTGTGCCTTACAAACTTGTCTTCAAAAATTCAGCATCGCGAGATTCGATGATATGATTTGACTCAATATCAAGAAATCTCCGAGCATCACTCTTCTCGGCATACCCCAAGAAGATCGTCCCAGCTTCTGAATATTCAGATCTGGAAGCTTCACATAGGCCAGACACTCCCACACTCGACATTCATTAGGTCTGACTTTGAACCAGAGTTCATGAGGAGTTACGTCTGAAGTTGCATACGACACTATATTTAGAATAAAAGTGGCCGTCAATGCAACTTCTCCCCAGTAGCATTTAGAAAGACCCGCAGTTAGCAGCATTGAGTTCATCATTTCTGTCAACGTTATGTTCTTCCTCTCCGCTACTCCATTAGATTGAGGAGAATACGGAGCAGTAGTCTCATTTTTTGATTCCATGTTCATTGCAGAACAATGTGAATTCATGAGACCGATACTCTCCGCCTCGATCACTTCTTAGCCTCTTGAGTTGTTGTCCAATTTGCCGTTCAGCCTCGGCCCTGAACTCCTCGAACTTCTCGAATGCTTCGTCTTTAGACTTGAGCAAGTAGACGAACGCGTATTTTGAGAAGTCATTGATGAAGGCTATGAAATACTTCATCCCGGGTTTGTAGAGAATTGATTGAAGTCACAGATATCGAAGTGCACCAACTCCAGAAGATCTGTGCTTCGATTGACCCGATGAAAGGATTTCCTTGTGATCTTTGTCTGAGCACATACTTCACACTTCTCTACCTTACCCCCATATTTGGAGATAAGTCCTAGACTGGACATTTTGTTAATTCTTTTACAGTGAACATGTCCTAGCCTATTATGCCACAACTCAAGAGAATAATCAGAATGAACGATTGCATTGATTACATTTGACTGGTTTACAAGATGAATTTTGAACATCCCTTCGGTTTGAAAAGCTTTTTCGAAGTATGTTCCCTTCTTGGACATTACTATCTGGCCAGCATTAATGTCCATCCTCAAGCCTGTGTTGCTAAGCAGGCTTCCAGAGATCAAGTTCTTTGCAATCACCGGAACTGCTTCATACCTTGAAGCGTCAGAGTATTTCCGGATGTGAGTTTCAGCTCCACAGTTTCGATCCCAAGAACTTCAGCTTGGACTTGGTTCGCCATGATAACTTTCTTAGAAGTTGGCTGGTATGTGACGAACCATTCCTTGCCAGAGCAGACATGGCAGGTCGTACCAGTGTCTATCCACCAGTCAGAGTCAGCCCCCACAGCTGTGACCTGAGCAATCATAGCAACAATGTTAGAAATCATGGAAACCTTGTTAGGCTCACCTTGCTCAGCTTGTTTGGGCTTGGATTTGCATTCACTCTTATAGTGGCCCTTCTTGCCATAGTTGAAGCAAGTCACGTGGGACTTGGACTTCTGTTGCTTGAACGAAGGACCCTTCACTTTCAGATTTGTGGAGTCCTTCTTCTTGTGATGAGAAGCCACCCGCTTCCCTTTGAACTCTCTTGTCTGCACCAAGTTGGCCTTAGCCAGTTGTTTGGACAGAGAGTCCATCTTCTGTTGAGAACACATTTCGTCCTCAACGTGGATCTCTTGTAGAAGATCTTCCAAGCTAATGTCCAGCTTCTTCCGATACATTCTAGCATAGAAGTTGCTCCAACCAGCAGGAAGTTTCGAGACTATCCCTCCAATGAACAACTTGTCGGCGAGGGGCATCTTCTCGTCATCTAACTTCTGGCGCAACTTTAGGAATTCCTTCACTTGAGGTAGCATCGCCATCTCGTCTTCGAAGAGCCACTGTGGTACTTCTCGACGATGAAGATTTTGGACCTGTTCTCATCATCTTCATATAGCTTACCCAAAAAATCCCAGATCTCTTCGGCCTTCACCTTCTTGGAATATGACTCTGCCAGAGAGTCTTCCATAGAATTGAGAATCAGCAGTTTACAGATGTTGTTTTCTCTCTTCCATTTGCTCTGCTTGACGAGTGCAGCAGCAATAGCATCGGCAGTTCCTCCTTCTGGAATCGTCGGTTCATCCTCAATCAACACATGGTCTACATCCACGAGTTGAAGATTAAGGGTGACATTCCTCTTCCAAATTTGGAAATGTTCTCCGTCGAATTTCTCCAACTTGTTAAAGCTGGTATCGATGAGAGAAGCACGAGAGTTCTCCATCTACAAGGATCTTGCTTTGAGATTGTTAGTCCCGGGACTTGATCAAAGATGGTAGACTCAATGTCGAAATCAGAGGTTCAAACAAACGTTCCCCTTCTGATTATTCTCGAGATCCAATAGGAACACTATAATATGAATCTGATTACAAAAGCAACAATAATCAGAAAATAAATCTCACGTTCTCCTCCGCAATCGCAGTTGCTGACGGACAGAACTGAGTTCTAAAAATAAATCTCACGTTCTTCCTTGCAATCGCAGTTGCAGACGAACAGAACTGAGTTACAACTCAGATAAAGGAGAAGAAAGAAGAAGAAAAGAGAGAAAAGTTCTTGCTGGGGTGATTAGATCACCGTTGCTCAAAGCAAGATTCGCCCCAACACGATCTGCTTCCAGGAACCAGCAAGTTCACAAAGACTTCTGGAACGCTCGTAAGTCAATACTTGAGACTTGAACGGTTCACTTGCCTACATGAACAGTAATTTCGAAAATAATCGGCCTTAGGGTTTGAGTCTCCAAATCACTGTTCATTTGCCTACGTGAACAGTAATTTGGAGACCCAACTCTAATGCCAATCATTTTTTAGACTCAAATATACACTATTATATGAGACTCCATTACTAAATAACCCTAAATAATTATCTACTTTTGTTATAGTACAACAATTTGGTTGTATTTTTTTTTATTAATGGATAATTCAACCGAAAGCCATTATAACATCAACTTGGCATTAGAAACTAGCTATTAGGGAATCCCAACACATGGGATCTACAATAGCTTAGGGCTTTTAGCCCCTTTAATTACTCCATTATCGATGTGCTTGTCATCTATGGATAAGAATATTTATCCATGGTACAATTTGGTTGAATTAATTAATGCCAATCTAGATGATGATAAGTTTAAAAATTGGAGTTGTCCTTTGAGATAAGCCTCAAGAATAAAGAACCCTTTCCTTTCTATCAATGTCCCCACAATTTTTTTTAATATTATTCTTTTGTTACAATGTCTATGTTCTCCCTTAAATAAATTATGTTTTGGTAAGTGCGAAAAGGCCTTGCCATCAACTTTCTTTTTGATATACTTCAAGGCTACATTTGCCTAAAATAAATGTCATTTATTTTCTGTATTTAGATATAAAGTCGTTAATTTTCTACGTTTAGACAATTAAAAAATAAACATAAACAAATAATTTCACAAAAAAAAAGTAAGGAATTTTTCACCCAATCAAAGGATTCACTTTATCTACATGCATTTAGTAAAAAAAAAATTAGATTTAGACATGTTTGATTTATTGTAATGTAATCATACTCGCAATGGAATCGAATAAATTATTATTATTATTTATTCGATTTTATTGTGATTACGATTATATTATATTGAACCAAATAGACCCTTAAACTATTCATACTAAAGGATAAAATTTGATTATATTTCTGACATTTTTAAATAACATATAAAAATTGGTAAGATTATAATTTTTTCAGGTAATAGAACAGAGAATTGATTTTTTTTCCCCTCTATTCTCCGCAAACCAAAAGAGGCCGGATGGAAACTGCTTTTGGAAGTTGTTTCTGTTTTTAGAATATCATTAGAAAACCAGAAAATTTACTGTACCGAAATAAATTTTTTAGAGATTAGTAAAAACGAAACAAGTTTGGAGAAATTCGTTTAAACGAAACATGTAGCCATCCAAGATGGCGGAATAAGAAAAGTAAAAGAAAGTAAAAAAAAGAAAAAAAAAAATCGAAATCCTGCCAACCAAGTTGGCGGAATTTGATCATTTTCGTAAAAAAAAAAGAAAAAAAAAGAAATTGTGCCAACCAAGTTGGCGGAATTTGTGCTATTCCGAAAAAAAAAAAAAATTGTGCCAACCAAGTTGGCGGAATTTTTGCTATTCCGAAAAAAAAAAAAAAAAAATTTGGAAATGATGCCAACATGGTTGGCGGAATTTTAGCATTGCTAAAATTCCGCCAACTTAGATGTTGGAATTTTAGTAAGTTGGTTTTTTGTGGTTTTTTAAGTTGGTTTTTTTTAGAGGTTTTTTAAGTTGGTTTTTTTAGTGGGTCGATTTTTCTTGGCTTGGTTTTTCTTCATGGGTTTAGTTAGTTGGTTTTTATTCATGGCTACATTTTGTGGTTCACATTGATTCATAATCGAACCAACAAATCAAATCAGATCAAATCTCTTGTCTCTATGCAACATGTGAACTAAGAATAAAGGGGAGCAAGTGCAACCCGTGAAGCATGAATCAATTGAACCCATGAACCATGAATTAATAACCTGTGAACCATGAATCAATTAAACACATAAACCCACAATCGAACCAACAAAAAAAAAACCGGACCAAAAAAAAAAATTGGCCCTAAAATTCCGCCAACATAGTTGGCATCATTTCTTTTTTTGGTCTTTTTTGTTTTTTTCCAAATTCCGCCAACTAAGTTGGCATGATTTTTTTTTTTTTTTTTTTTTTACGGAATTGAGCCAAATTCCGCCAACTTGGTTGGCAGGATTTCGGGTTTTTTTTTTTTTTTTTTTTTTAACTTTCTTCCTACTTTTCTTATTCCGCCATCTTGGATGGCTACAAGTTTCGTTTAAACAAATTTCTCCAAACTTCTTTGGTTTAGACTAATTTCTAAGAAATATATTTCGGTACAGTAAATTTTCTGTTAGAAAAAATCAAATAAACAAATATTTAGTTGCTATATCTTACTTGAAAGACTCGAGACCGATATATGCTACTTTGGCGCAAATCTATTTAGTTGGATGTTCCAAATTTAAATACACTTTTCTTTTGGTAAAAAAATTTGAGAGGATAATATACTAACTATTTTTAAATTTAAGAAGTATAGAATAGCTAAAGTAAACCTTCAAAAAATTACGGAAAGAATGAAGGGTTATTAGTAATATAATCTCATATAATATGTGATATTAGGATTTGAGTCTTCAAATTGTCCGACATTAGAGTTTGTGTTTCATCTTCTATTTACGTTACCAATTTTGAGCGATATACAAATCCAAACACTAATGCCAGACAATTTTAAGAACAAAAAATTTTTTTAGTATCACATATTATATGAATTCCTATTAGTAAATAATCCAAAAATAAAACTCATTATGAAAGGGAATGACAAAAATGTTAAGCAACGACAAGAAAAAAAAGGAGAAGAGAAAGATTATTCAATAAATTTTAATTATAATAACCTTTGCTAGCATTTGGGGATAAAAATGGTTTTTAATATATGTCCTTCATAAAGGATATTTTTCTAAGCCCGGTTCACGAATGTATCGGTTCGAGGGAAAAGAAGAATAAGAAAGGATTAGAACAAATTTTATTGCGCCATTGAGTGTGATAAAGTGTTGCGAAAATTCAATAGAGAACAAATTTTATTACACGTCAATAGAGAACCGATGGTGACATGGAGTTAAGAGAAAAATCCAACACCATAAATTTGTCAACTATAACCTTTTTCCTTGGATTTTGTTAACATGTGACCTAAGGACACATGTTAAAGATAATTAATGCACAATTATTTTACTTGAAAATTGCTATCAACACTTAATAAATATTAAAAAAAATAATTTTTTGTATTGAAAAATGTAATCAATATCCAATAAAATAATTTTTTTAATACAAAAAATCTTATGCATTAAGTCTTGATAACATTTTCCAATGCAAATTTTATTTTTTTTAATGTTTATTAAATGTTTATAATAATTTTCAAGTAAAAAAGTTGTGCATTAATTATTTTCAACATGTGCCCTAATGTTAACAAAACCTTTTTTTCCTTAGCTTGTGTCGAAGTTTCATGAGTTTCTTCACTTAGGACAATATCATCTTTTCCTCTTCAAATTTTATATTCTTGAATTTGTTCACCGAATAAATCTTGGACATGATTCCATCTTCATACTTTTGAAGAGGCTTCCAGATGTTTTTATTCTTCTCCTTCTTGTTGTAGGATTCGACCAATTTTTTAAGGAATCGAGGGTTGCTGCAGAACAATGATCACATTATAGCAACCCACTTATATGTTATCCATATCTGGAATCACATGTTATGGTTTAGTCGATCAGTAGAACATATTTCACATTGACGAGTTGAAGATTCATGCAAATCTTTCTCTTCTGATGGTTTTATTGTTCTCCATCAAACTTTTCAAGCTTGTAAAATTTGCGTCCAGAATATTTGTACAAGTGTTCATCTTGAAATTTCTTGAGATTCTTGCAATCTTTCAAAGACACACGAATCCCGTTTTTGGATTGTTGTGAAAATTTGAAATATTTCGTACAAGCCTCTTAATACTAAACTCCTTAATGCAAGTCAAACTTACTCGGAGAAATAAAAGCGATCAACCAAGTAAAAGAAAGAGCGCTGCTATCTTGTCCGCACGCGGGCCAACCCGCCGCCACGTGGCGCCACTTCATTAGCAGGTCAACCGGCATGGAACCCATGCAAATAGGGGGACCAATATGGTGGCGCTACGTAGGCTGACGGGCCAGTCTGCCTGCGGACAAGTTAGCATTTTCCTAAAAGAAAACCCCTTGGAAAACAAGCAGAAGAAAATTCTTGAAAGCAACAAAGTTGATAAGAAAAGAGCAAAGATCTAAATGCAACAAAGTTGATATCGGAATAACACAAAACCTCCATCTAGGATAATGAATATCACCGTTAAAACGAGATTCAACTATCTCTGTCGATCCGTTTCCAGTAACCAACAAGTTCGGAAGAACTTCTGGAATATTTTTTCTCATCTCCTTTCAAGAACAAGCACTGACGTTTTACTGTACCCTTTGACACTGCTAATGGGTTTATTCAAAAGCTTCAGCTTCAATATAGTGAAATCTCTCTTATTTTTCTCTTGGATTTTGTTTTCTGCTCTCTTTTGCCTACTGAGTTTTGTAGCATGAGCTACTTAAATAGGAGAGTAATCTCCTAAATATGGTAAATACCCACTAAATATGTGGATGAAAGACTAGGGGGTAACTCTCTATCAAGTGGGACAGTTATCAACATCAACTAATTACGACGCTGAGACAGAATAACAGTTTTGTGGCGCTACCAAAATAGCTCCGCGGAACCACTGAGAGCCTACGAAATAAAATAAAAAACTCGCAAAACCGCGAGCAATACGTATGTAAAAAGTGCAAAGTGAACCATTGTTCTGGTATTTGAACAGTGGTCCACTAAAAAATTCCTCCACCATACAACTACTTGAGCTAACACACCTCATGTGTACAAGAGAATAAATGATAACTCAAATATTGAAATATGCATACTTGAAATTTGCTTCAACATGAAATTGTGGAATCGGATCGATCATTAAAGACCAAATTTAAATAAACCCAAACATAAAGTGTCGTCTTTCGCGGGTATCTTTTATAAAGGATTAGGAGTACTTGAACACTAGATTTAAGTACATAAACTATTTTCGATTGATTTTTATACTGGTTATATTTGTAAGTTGGAATTTTCAAACCATACAACTACTTGAGCTAACACACCTCATGTGTACAAGAGAATAAATGATAACTCAAATATAGAAATATGCATATTTGATATTTGCTTCAACATGAAATTGTGGAATTGGATCGATCATTAAAGACCAAATTTAAATAAACCCAAACATAAAGTGTCGTCTTTCGCGGGTATCTTTTATAAAGAATTAGGAGTACTTGAACGCTAGATTTAAGTACATAAACTATTTTCGATTGATTTGTATACTGGTTATATTTGTAAGTTAGGATTTTCAAATATAGCTTGTAAGAATGATGAACTAAAACATTACACCCCAAGAGATTTTTGTACTTCGTTCTCCTTTTTTATTTTGCCACCAAAAAAATAATAAAATTGGACCAATTGATGAGCATCAAAACTCCATATGCATGAGATTCTCATTTTTACAAAAATAAAATGGTGGAATTATTGATATCAAGAACAAGAATCAAACAAAAATGATGTACACCTTTTCTTTCCCCAAATTGACGGATTGGAAACAAGTACACGAGCACATTTTGGGCTCGGAAGTTGCTGATAGTTTGTATTGCACTAGTCTAACATCTTGTACCATCTGACATCTTGTACCATGTTCAATGCAGCCTATTAGAGGCCAACTGGAATAATCAATACTAGTCACGTTTACGCGCATTGGCACCTCTCTTTTTTCTCTTTTTTAGGGCTCAACTGAAAACGAGATATAATCTAACAATCTTTACCTTAACTTGTTTTACCATTGTGTTAACTCCACCTTAAAAAGTGAGCTTACGTACGAACGTTCAGCACCATCTGTCTCGAACAAATTAAAGCCGTTCAAAAATCAGTTCTGCAATCATGGGCTCTGATACCACTTGTTGGGGACGCGGTGTGACCCGAACCGAAGTTGATCCATGAGGTGCGATATTAAATTGGACCCATATGTCTTAAAAGAGAATTCTCCTGTAAGGTCTGAACCAATCACAATTATTTACATCCGATGTGGGACTAAATTATCAGTTCTGTTGTTATCTCATTTTTTAGCGCTCAATCGGAAACGAGATACAATCGAACAGAAGAGACTGTTTCTATGACCATAATGTATATCTTTCAAGTTAACATTGATAAAATATAAAATAATGTATTTAATTTTCATAAGTACAATTATAGTAAAATAATAATAATTAATTAATAACTCGTTGCACAAATAGAAAAAAACTTCCAATCTATCAGATATATTTGTTGCACAAATACGTAGTAAAAAAAAGAGTTAATAGTATTAGGCCTCGTTTGGTTTGCGGAATCATCGGATTGAAAAAAGAAAGTGATTACTTTTCTATATTTTGGTGCCAAAGAAATTGAGGAGGAAAAGAAAGTGATTTCCAATGGAAGAAAAATTAGATAGAAAAGTGATTACATCCATCCAAGCAAGGAATCACTTGCCCATATTGAAGTATTCACTTTCTTTTCTAAATTCTTTGACATTTCCAAACATCGGAAAGAAAAATCAATGAAAATTATAATTTTTCAAAGGAAAGAAAATGTCAAGGAATTGATTTTCTTTTCCTTCCATTTTGCGAACCAAACGAGGCCTTAGTGACAAACAATTAACTATAAGATTTGATCATAGGCAAACTAATCGTAGACCATGCTTGGTGAGCGGAAAGGAAAGGAAATCTATTTTTTGCTCTTTCTTTTTCTTTAAAAATTATAATTTCGATTAATTTTTGGTGTTTGAAAAAGTCAAGAAAAATGAGATGAAAGATAAATCATTAGAGAGAAAAAGTAGATCCTTAGGTGGATGGGAAAATAATTTTTTTTTTCTCTTGAAAATTAATTTCATTTACTGTTTTTTTTTTTTTTTTTTTTTGGCATTCAATCACAGAAAAAATAAATAAATCAATGTCATGGTTCTCCGAATACTTACATAAAATACCTTTTTTTCTATTGCGGAAAAAAAAAATTACTTTTTTTGCATTCAGACATAAAGAAAAGATCACATCAGGGATCACTCAACCAACTTCCTTTTGAATGGCCAAAGAAGACTTTCGGAGAGCATATGTTTATTGTTGCTATATTTGTATCCAAGTATTTTCTACTTTTGAGACGGCTTTGTCCAGCTCCTTATAGGACTAAGCATTATTTAAGATTTCTTTTACACTAATTAATCCACATATATGATCCACTAGTAGGCAACTAGCAATTTGCTTAGTGATAGAAGTAGTTGAAACTAATTGTCCAACAAGTTACATTTCATGGTGAATTATATACGATATATTGCTAGTTTTTTAGCATGCTTAGGGATAGGGTAAGCATTCAGTTTATTCGATTTCAACCAAATAAAAATAGTCAAAATTGAATAAATTAAATCTTTAGAAATCTAAATCCGAAATCGAATCGAATTTAGTCATAACTGAGTTTGTTCGATTTCTTCGAATTGAACGATTTTTGTTGTTATACATATATTTGTTATATTTTAAAATTCGCTCTAAAGTTTGACCAGTTGTGGATTTTAAAACACAAACATATTATGATTGTTGTTCTTAAAATAAACAAAAAAATATACACATCTTTACTCGTAAAATTTATAGAAAATTAAGATTGTTTATATAATTACGTAAGTTCTATTCAGTTTTCTGTTTTAGACCAAAATCGATTAAACTTTTGTAGTATTTTTAAAACTAAAGCCGAAGCAATTTTTTCCAAATTGAATTAGTATTGGATTTGTTTCGGTTTGATTATCGGTCCAAAATCGAATAATGCTCATCACTACCTAGGCCTAAGACCATCTCCAATGGGGGTTTCTATCTTCCCTATTTCTATGGAAGAAATCCACTTTAGAAAAAACTTCTTCCAATGGTAGTTTCTATCACCATTTATATCCTAGGTGGCAATGATGTAGGATAAAAACTTTCTAGGAGGGTTTCTACATGTAGACTCTCATAGAAATTCTCCTATCTCTCATGACAATTATTATTGGGCCCCACACCATTAAATTGGTCTTTATTATGTGACACATATGATAGAAATGGAGAGCCATTGGAGAGCATTTTTTGTATGTGTACAATTTCTATGTAGAAACTCTTCCAACTAGGATATAAATCTCCTTAAAGTACAATGCCAAGTAGGATAAGAACTCAATTTTAGAAATCACCATTGGAGATGGTCTAAGTTTGCAGATTAGGAGAAGATAATCCATAAGAGCATCTCCAACCCTATTGTGAGTTTAGAAAAAATGGTTGCCATATAGGAATGACAAGCTTTCATTTCAAAAATTATTCTCAATGCAAATGTAGAATAACGACATGGCAAAGATAATATGAAGTTGGTTATTTAGATCTAGACAATGCAAAACTTTGATACCTCCTTCGGTATCAAAGTTTTACTCACTTGATAATGACTTTGTCTCCACATCATCAATTATGAATAGAAATATTTATAAAAAAATAAAGAAGTGGAAGAGTTGTCTTGGAAGTTGTAAAAAATATTTTTTATTGTCTTCTCAATACTTTTGCATTGGAGAACACTTTTTTATCTTATGGTGTGTTTGGTAGGAGGAAAAAGTGGGAGGAAGGAAAATAGAGGAGGAAAAAGTGAAGGAAAAGATTCATTTTCTCTTGTTTGGTATAGAAGAAAAATATGAAGGAAGGAAAAGTGGAAGGATTACTTTTCCTTCATAACCTAAGAAATCCAATTCCCCCAAAAGTGGGAGGAAAAGTGGAAGAAAAAGTAGAGGCTTGTATTAATTAACAATTATACCACATATGAATGTATTATTTAAAAATTATTTATGAAGTCAAATGGTAAATAAGTGTTTTTAGTTGATGGTAGAATTGGTAAACCCTATATTTTTTTTCTTCCACTTTTTCTTTCATACCAAACAAAGAAAAATGTATCTCTTATCTTTTCCATCCTTGCTACCAAACATAAAGGAAAAAAATCATCTTTCCTTTCCACATGGAAGAAAAATAAATCCTTATCTTTTTTCTTCATTTCACTTTTCCATCCTTTCTACCAAACACAGCCTTAATTTTGTCACATAGAAAAGATATTGTCTTGTATCTTATGTCACATAGGATTCACAACACAAAAAATGATTGCCGCACGTTGAGACGTGATAATGACAAATGGAAGCCTATTTGTTGTATTTACACTACAATCCAAAAGAAGAGTCAATAACAATCCAATAGGAGAGTCAACAATCTGCGTTGGGCTCTGCCTCTTACTTTGTCAACAACCTATTTTCTCGAGCTTTCCAAAGAATTCAAGTGATATTTCGGGTCCACGCTCCACACATCTTACCCTACCTGAAAATATGTCATAGGTTTTTTTTTTTTTTATGGAAATCGCATATAAATATGTGAAAAATATGTGAAGAGTTGACCAATAAATTAATTTTAGACATCAAGATAAACTTGTTAAAGAATCTGACAACAACATAAGCTGCTAGAGCCAATATTTTAAAATCGGACCGATGATCGAACCAAATATTTTTACAACATTGGCTAGAGCAAATGAATATGCTATGTAGAAACTGGCAAACAGAATAATCTACTAAAATAGCATAATAAGCTAGTAGATACAAAGCTAATAGAGCTAGTTGACATGCATGTTAGGTTGATAAAGATCGCCATCGTCCAAACACTAAAGTCCTGTTTGATTTACTGTAATATAATCGTAACCATAATATAATCAAATAAAAATAATTTTTTTTATTTGATTACATTGCCAATATAATTATATTACAGTGTACCAAACGAGACCCAAGTCCTGGTGAGGAAACTATTTCTCTTGTCTTCTGATCTTTAGTGCGAGCACTAAGTGCTGGAGCACACATTCAATAGGGGGAGCATATGATGATCTCATTTAACAACATAGACAAAAGACCATGAAATAACTCCATATTCAATAGGACAGTAAGTACTAGCAGTAATTGTCACCCTCCCGTTCTAAATAACTAAAAGTTGACACTGGATGTGATGTCGTACAAATCTAAATTATACTTGTACAAGACCAAAAAAAAGTCGATGAAACATCTTAGAAATAAAGTCATAGCAACGAAAAATAAACAGAAAAGTTAATAGACACGAGATATATGAAAACGATTCTCTTTATTGTTAATTTGCAACGAAAATGACAATTGCGCTGGTCAAAAGAATAATTCAACTACAACGATGGATTTTATTACAATGAACGTTGTTAAAGGACTTACTCCTCGTAAATACAAGAGATTTACAATATTTTATATATTATGTTATTTATAAATAAAATATAACATATTTCAAGTGAACAACTTCAAGTTGCCACATGAGCTCCAAATGTCTCGGAACGTCCAAGCGACTCCCGGTACCTGTAGAGGAGGGGGTCAATACATTGGAGAATGCACTAGTGAGCGGTCTTAACCCGACTCACATAAACAAGCATGATAATCATGTGATAATAGGTAAAATTATTATGTGGTCTTTCTACTTTCTCTAGGATCAATTAACAATTCATATATATATATATATATATATATATATATATATATATATATATATATATATATATATATTGTTGGTGCTCTTGCTCCTTGACATGAAGAGAGCTTGCTCTCAACATGCTTTGTAAAGTTTAGTCCCACATTGGAAAAGTACCATGAGTTATCTCAAATATATATGAGTATGTGTTGTTGGGATATGCACATGGGGTGGTGACCCTAAGGAGGGAACCATGTGGGTGATTTTACTAAGAGAAAAATGATTAATTCCAACAAGGACGTAAGTTGATTTTTGTTGTGCGGGCTCGGACTCGACACGGACTCCAGGTTGTCTCGTGCATGCATGGGAGTGTTCGGGAGAAAGGCGTGGGCTAGCACTCGACTATGTTGATTGTGGGATAATGTAAAACATCAAACTCTATTTTAGAGTATTGGCGTTTTAGTCCCACATCGGATATGAGAGATGGTGAGGTCTCACTCCACTCTAAAAATAGAGCCCCCTTGTGCCTCCTTTCCAAGATGCACCAAAGAAGAGAGTTAAGGGAGTCCGTAAAGTTCAGGAAGCCCGTTCAAGCCACAAATATTGACTGACGAGCGTTCCAGAAGTTTCTCTTGAACTTGCTGGTTCCTGGAAGCGGATCGTATAGAGGCGAATCTTGCTTTGAGCAACGGTATTTTTATACCCCAGCAGATTTAATCCTCATCTTCTTCTTCTTCTGTTTCTCTGTAACTCGTTCTTCAGGTTTTAAGGCACCTACTGAGTAGGGAGGCCTAACTTTGTTCTTGAGATCTATCTCATTTGTGGCACCTACTGTGTAGGCTTGCTAAACTTCTCATTTGTGGCACCTACTGTGTAGGCTTGCTAAACTCCTCATTTGTGGCACCTACTGTGTAGGCTTGCTGAACTCCTATTTTCTATCTATATCCACGCTTCGGGACTGACAATCTCAAAGCAAGATTAGTACGATGGAAAATATTAATGTTTCACAGCAAACTGACTACTGCAAGTTGGAAAAGTTTGATGGAGAGCATTATCAAGTCTGGAAGAGGAAGGTCCTTCTCACCCTTCAACTCTGAGACGTTGATCACGTGCTCTTTGAAGAGGAACCTACTGTTCCAGATATTGGGTCTGTTGCCGCTATAACTCCGGCTACTAAACTTCAGGCCAAATGGAGAAGGAAGAAGAGCATTTATAGTCTTTTGATCCTAAATGCTATGGAGGATTTCCTGGCAGAATCCTACTCAAAGAAGGATAGTACCAGAGAAATATGGGAGTCTGTGGAAAAGCTGTACGAGGAAGACAAAAACAGGAGCAAGATATTTTTCGTCAAAAAATATCACAAGTGGCTCTTTGAAGACGAGAAGACGATGCTTCCTCAAGTGAAGGAGTTTATAAAACTTCGTCAGAAACTGGGCGATGAAAAGATGCCCCTTGTCGACAAGTTTGTCGTTGGAGGGATCATCTCTGTCACGACCCGCACCCTAGGTAGGGGCACAAGTGCGTGACAACGCCCAGCCTACACCATAAAAACGGCGTAGAACACTGTAGCTCTACTAGCCAACAAACAGTATATAATAACCTGTCATCTCCGCACGGAGGTATATAATATGAAATACTGATAAACTCAATCACAATCTAGAAGGAAGAAGTATGGTACGAAAAACCAGATAGATAAAAACCACAAGAGCAATATCCAGCTCAACAACGAGAGAGAGACACAAAGTAATATAGTTATACAATCCCAAATATAATATCATAACGTAAGTAGCAAGCTGGAGACAAAGTCCAGTCCAAAATATCTACTCTAACTAAACTAAGCTAGAGGCTCGTCGGACGGAGCTAAGCCCTGCTGGACCAAGGTCTCCAAGTCTAAGCCCACTACGTCATCCG
Source organism: Iris pallida (assembly GCA_029216955.1). NCBI lineage: Eukaryota > Viridiplantae > Streptophyta > Magnoliopsida > Asparagales > Iridaceae > Iris > Iris pallida. The sequence goes on along the minus strand of JANAVB010006397.1, from coordinate 11,492,300 downwards.
GACCGTAGTAGGTACTGTAATCCTCCTCATTAGCATCTGTAATATTTTGTCAACATATCCAGTCAGGATGGAACGAGTACAATCAACTAACAACAATTCGTAAGATATGACAAATGCTATAAGACTGTAAATTGAGAGTATATATAAGAAATTATGGAATGTACATGTGAGTATCATGGCAAGGTAAGCTGTAAATCTAGAGCTAGAACAAGGCAAGTAAAACTGATCATGGCATGTACAAGAATCAAGATTCATCTATCTAAGTGAGTGAGTACTAGTTTCAACATGTGGCCGGCTTGGGTCTGCACAAGGTCTACTGGCCTGGTTAATCATACGTGGAGTGTATGATTAACACTCACAAGATCTACAAAAATAACAAGGTGGATAATGACCACACATCTACACTAATACTCTCCGTCCCCGACTGGTAGAGTGGATCCAAACAAGACACGTCACGACACGAGATTCTACGAGAAGGGAGCAAGTCTCCTCGAGAATCGGTGTCCATATGTTGCACAAGAACTACAAGGGGGATTGCACAAGATATACCGAGATGACGAAGAATAACATCTCATGTCGGGATCCATGAATACCAATCCGTGTGACCAATGTGTCGAGAACAAGCATATCTACACTAATTACATGAATTATAACAATCATCATAAATTGGAAAAGTTATCAGAAAATGTACTCGTCTGTAATGTGATGGATAGATCGACTGAGTCCAAGAACAGTGCCTCGAGGACCTATAGATGGAATACTGTATCAATATAATGGTTTGAAAGTAAAATTAAGTCATACTGAGTAAACTAGGTCAAGACACATCAAACTAAGTCAATCTAGGTCAAACAAGGTCAAACTAGATTGTACAGGGTCAATCTAAGTCATATTAGGCCTAACAAAGTTAAACTGGGTCAGTGCAAGTCAAACAAAATTAAACTAGGTCGATTTAAGTCAACAGTTGACTTACAGTTAACTTTTGGTCAACTGGTCAACCCTAGGTCAACTCTAGGTCAACTTTATGTCAAACTTGACTAACGTTGACTAACAGTTGACTTTGGGTCAACTGGTCAAGTCTGGTCCAGTTCTAGCCAATTTAGGCTTCGGTTGACTTTCGGTTGACTTTAGGTCAAAATAGTCAACCGTGGTCAACCAAGGTCAAAACTAGACCAAGTCCACTATTTCTAACCATTACCAACTATAATATCCTAATTTTAGCTATATCTTAAAGTATTAAACTCATATGTTGAGAAATGGATATTATCTCTACTTATCCCGTTTACCCTTGTACTCTAGTACTAAAGTCAAGTAGTTTTACCTTAGGAGTTTCACTCCCGGCTTCCTAGGGTAGTAGGATACTAACCTACACTAACATTACCTACCAAGTTTTCTAGGTAAAGTGGACATCCAGTCCATCTTACGACTCATGTTGTTGATATACCCATTATCTTGAGTATCGCAAGATACTCAATGATATCGTGCGATACCATCCTCCTAATCCCCAACGAAATTCCGATTTCAACTTAGGAGCCTACCCACAAAATCTAATTCACATATCTAAGTCCCATCTCGAATTTGGACGCGTTCCGACACTCGGAACTCATTTTTACCTTTCCACTCACTATCCAACTATTCTCTACTTCTCTCCATATCTAAACTCTAACCCACCATTCTAACCCACTCTTATCTCGTTCCACAAACCTACTCATAGGCTATTTTTAGGGGGATATATATGGTTATATATATAGGTATATATGTAGGTATATATATGTATATATTGGTATATAGGTGGGGGTTAAATGGGGGGTTGAAGGGGGTAAATGGGGGCTGTTTTTGCTGCTGTTACTGCTGCTAATTCTGCTGCTATTGCTGCTGTTTGTTGCTGTTTTTTTTTGGGTGGGGGGGGGGGGGGGGGGTGGGGGGGGGGGGACAGCAGCCCAAACCCCCCCTAGCTGCTGTTGTGTTCCCCTCTTTCTTCCTTTCTAATTCCCACTCTTTTCACCCTCTAATCTCTTTCTCTCACTCTCTAAATTCCTCTCTAATCTCTCCTCTAACTCACTCTATAAATATATAAATATATATATATATATATCTCACTCACACACACACACATATCTATATATATATATAGGCACACATACACACATACACATCTACATATATATATATATATATATATAGACACTCACACATGGATACCTACATATATAGACACACACTCACACACACACACACACACACACACACACACACACACACACACACACAACACACATATATATATATATATATATATATATATTTATATATATATATATATATATATATATATATATATATATATATATATATATATATATATATATATATATATATATTATATTTTATTTTTTTATATGTGAGTGTATATATGGACACAAACACACATATAAATATATATACATATGGACACACTCACATATAAAAAATAAAAAATAATATATATATATATATATATATATATATATATATATATATATCTATATATATATATATATATATATATATATATATATATATATATATATATATATATATATATATATATGGACACAAACACACATATAAATATATATACATATGGACACACTCACATATAAATAGATACTTATACACATATACATAGACACACTCACACACACACACATGTATTCATATATATTTATATATATATATATAGACACACAAACTCACACATGAATATATACATCTACATATATATGGACACACACACACATGGACACAAACACTAATCCTAATCCTCCTAGGAGTCTCCAATAGACCTCTAACCTTGACACAAGGGACACAACCATGGTAAATTCCTATGGGTTCCAAAACCAAGTAAAATTCATAGGAAATTGATTTAGAGAATAGGTAATTACCAATTAGGAGTGAATCCTAATAAAACTCTCTCCGATACGAAGATTCTTGAAGAATGGAAACTTCCACCTTGGTAGCTCCCTCTCTTGATGATATAGAGTGGATCTATGGAAGAAATTTGGAGAAAAATGGAAGATTAAGAGATGAAATCACAACTTTAGGTCTAGGTTTTTGGGAAAAACACAAAGGGGGAAGAACTTGAGAGTGGAAATTGAAATGAATGAAGAGGGAGGGTCCTCCCATGGTGGCCGGCCATGTAAGAGGGTTTGGGGGCATTTGGCTAATGTCCAAAAATGCCCTCCAAGCCTCCTTTAGGCCAAAATTTGACTTAAGAATTTTTCGGGGTTGGAACGGCCAAGTTAAAATCTACAAATTGACCGATTAAGTCATGGAGGAAATATCTAAAGGTACCAGACTAATTTGTGGGATTTTATGGGCCATGTCTAACTTAAATTTGGGTCCCAATCAGAGTCTAAGCTACCCCGGGTCCCCGATACAAGTCGGAATGAGCTGAAATTCGAACCCGACTCTAAAAATTCCCAAATAACAATATAATTAAATAAAAATTTCTAAAATTCCCAAAAATGCAAAAATGACCATTTTACCCCTATTTGTGAAAAGTGGGAGTGACAAGTCTACCCACCTTAAAAAAAAATTCGTCCTCGAAATTGAAGGCGAAACTAACATAGCAAGATAAACAGAACAAGAAAGAAAAGAAATTAACCTCAAGGCTCGAAGAGATATGGGAATCGCTCCCGCATGTCGTCCTCTCTCTCCCAGGTAGACTCACCTGGAGAGTGGTGCCTCCATGCAACGCGAACCAAGGGAATAACCTGATTTCGGAGCACCTTCTCTCTTCGGTCTAAGATCTCAACCGGCTTCTTTGGATAGCTGAGAGTCGGTCCCACTTCGATCTCGGAGTGGTCCAAAACGTGACTGGGATCTACCACGTACCGTCTCAGCTGCGACACGTGGAACACGTTGTGCACTCCCTCTAGTGCGGGCGGTAACTCCAATCGGTAAGCCACTGCACCGACCCTGCCCAAGATACGGAAAGGTCCGATGTATCGTGGACTAAGCTTCCCACCGCTACCAAAACGAATCGTGCCACGCGTCAGAGAGATCCGCAGAAACACAAGATCACCAACCTAGAACAAAAACACAAGACTTAAAGCTTGATCTAAAACAATCATAATCAGACTCAAATACTAGAAAAATCTAAACTATACCTCAAACTCCAACGGCCTCCGGTGGCTATCGACCCAATGCTGCTGCCTGTCCTGCGCCACCCGAAGTCTATCTCTGATAACCCTGACCTTCTCTGCAGCATCCACTACCATTTCAGGGCTAAGCAAAACCCTCTCGCCGACATCATCCCAAGACAAGGGAGTACGGCACCTCCGTCCGTATAGAGCCTCGAAAGGTGATATCTCTATACTGGCTTGGTAGCTGTTGTTGTAAGCAAACTCTACCAAGTGAAGGTGGTCCTCCCAAGATCTCTCGAAGTCCAAGACACAGGTACAAAGCATATCCTCGAGGGTCTGAATCGTCCTCTCCGACTGTCCGTCTGTCTGGGGGTGGTATACGGTACTGAACTTGAGCGATGTGCCCAAGCTAAGTTGCAAACTCCTCCAGAAGTGGGAAGTGAATCGGCTGTCCCCATCTGAGACTATGCTCACTGGAACCCCGTGCAATCGGACTATCTGCCGCACGTACATCTCGGCCAGCCTCTCCGTAGACAAATCCACCTTGAAAGGCAAAAAGTGGGCCGATTTGGTCAATCGATCAACAATGACCCAAATTGCATCATTCTCTCCTGGGGAGCACGAAAGTCCAGATACAAAGTCCATAGTGATATGCTCCCACTTCCACTCAGGAATGGGTAGTGGCTGGAGCAATCCACCTGGCCTCTGCCTCCCGGCTTTCACCTGCTGGCACACCAAGCATCTAGAAACGAACTGAGCCACCTCGCGTTTCATGCCATACCACCAAACATGCCGTCTCAAGAATCTGTACATCTTGTTGCCCCCAGAATGCATAGAGTACTGAGAACGATGCGCCTCCTGAAGAACCTCCTTCCGAAGTCCTCCGCTCGGCACGCACAATCTGGTACCATGCCTCAACGACCCATCTCCCGCTATAGAGAACTCATCCAACAATCCTGCCCGGACCTGCTCCCTAATGACCCTCAGAGCCTCATCCTCAAACTGAGCTGCTCTGACTCTGTCCATCAGCTCTGACTGCACCTGAAGACCCCACATCTGCTCCTCAAACCCAGGAACTATCACCTCTATGCCCAAGCTCTCCAGATCTGCCAGAAGGTGACGATCCATCGTCAAACACATGGCCACGGAATACCTGCTCAAAGCATCCGCAACCACGTTGGCCTTCCCCGGATGGTACTATAAGGATATATCAAAATCCTTCAGCAGCTCTAACCATCGCCTCTGCCTCATATTCAGCTCCTTCTGGGTAAACACGTACTTCAAGCTCTTGTGGTCCGTGAAGATCTCCACACGCTCTTCGTACAAATAGTGTTTCTATGGCTTTAAGGCAAATATGACTGATGCCAACTCCAAATCATGAGTCGAGTAGTTCTTCTCATGTGGCCGTAACTGCCTAGATACACAAGCAATTACCTTCCTATGCTGCTGACGAACGCAACCCAGACCCTTCCCCGAAGCATCACTGTAGATCGTGAATCCTCCGGACCCAGATGGCAACGTCAAAATAGGAGCCGATGTCAACCTCTTCTTCAGCTCCTCGAAAGCAGCCTGACACTCATCAGTCCAGACGAACTCCACGTCCTTCCTGGTGAGTCTAGTCATCGGCTATGCTATTCGAAAGAAATCTTGCACGAACTTCCTATAGTAGCCTACCAAACCCAGAAAGCTCCGAATCTCGACAACTGAACTGGGTGTCGACCAAGACTCTACCGTCGTAATCTTTCTCTGATCCACTAAAATCCCATCACCGGATACAACATGGCCCAGGAACTCCACTCGATGCAAGAAGAACTCGCACTTCGACAGCTTCCCATACAGCAGCTCCCTCCTCAGAGTCTCCAGCACAACCCGCAGATGCTCCTCGTGCTCCTCAGGCGTCTTCGAATAGATGAGAATGTCATCAATGAAGACCACCACGAACTTGTCAAGGTACGGATGAAATACCTTATTCATCAAGTTCATGAATACTGCCGGGGCGTTAGTCACCCCAAACGGCATGACGGTAAACTCATACTGGCCATAGCGGGTACGAAAAGCAGTCTTCAGAATGTCATCCCCCTTCACTCTCAGCTGATGGTACCCCGATCGCAAGTCTATCTTCGAGAACACTCTCGCGCCGCTCAACTGATCAAACAAGTCATCAATCCTGGGCAAAGGATACCTATTCTTGATAGTGAGGTTGTTGAGCGCTCGGTAGTCGATACACATCCGTATCATACCGTCCTTCTTCGGGACAAACAAGACTGGCGTGCCCCAAGGAGACGAACTGGATCTGATAAAGCCCTTGTCCTGCAGCTCGTCGACTTGCTTCTTCAGCTTTGCCAACTCGCTGTTGTTGATCCGATAGACATGCTGAGAAATAGGCTCAGTGCCCGACATCAAGTCTATCGAGAACTCAACATCTCTGTCCGACGGCATACCCGACAATTCCTCGGGGAAGACATCCAAGAACTCTGCAATAAATGGATACGGCAACTCCTGCCCCGCCAACAAGGCTCCACATAATCCATCTTCTGGCTCCGCTGCTCCTCTGACAAACTGAAACTCTGGATCTCCTGGCGGACTAAACAACACTATGCCTGCTCTACAATCTATGCTAGCATGGTGCCTGCTCAACCAGTCCATACCGAGTACCACATCGTAGCTCGGAAGTGACATTACGAGCAATCACGCGCTCAAATTCCGGCCTTCCAGAGTAACTCTCCGCCCCTTGCAAATATTATTAACCAGGATAATACCTCCCCCGGTCATAATCTTGCAAGTCATACCCAGATATTCAGCAATAATATTGTGCCTAAGTGCAAAAGAAACTGACACAAAACTGTGCGTAGCACCTGAATCAAACAATGCTAAGGCAGAAAAAGAATCAAGAAGAACCGAACCTGCAACAACATCTGCGACTGGCTCGATCTCCTTGGCTGCAAGAGCAAAAGCCCTGCCATGAACACCCCGCTGCTGGTGGTGCTGAGCAAACCGCTGCTGCTGGGTCAAAAGTGGACCCCTCGGCTGTACTGTAGGTACTCTCGCCGGTGCCCCCTGAGCTGCCACCGCTCCACGGGCCACCCTACGAGGGTTCGCAGGACAGTCTCTCAACTGATGTCCGACGTCACCGCAATAGAGGCACACACCCAGCCTCTTCCGGCAAACCTCCCAGACGTGACCAGGCTTCTTGCAGAAGTGGCAAGGAGCCCCATGCTGTGTCTGCCTCGGCTGAGTGTGTTACACCTGCTGAACCGGTGCTCTGGCCTGAACCTGCGGCTGGTGATGCTGGAAAGAACGATGCTGAAGCTGAGGGCGCTTAGCAACCCCCGCGCTGCCAGTAGCCCCCGAAAAAAGATCACGCTCCCTCTTGGGCTTCAAGCCCCACTCCCGCTCTACCTTGCGGGCCTCCGCGTAGATCTGGGTATAAGTCTCATAGAAGGAGGGAATGAGGATCTTGATATCCCAAGTCAGCCCCTCCCTGAAACAGCTTGCCCTGATCTTCGGGTCTCGAACCATGTACTCCGCGTATCGTCTCAGACAGCCGAACTCTGTGGCGTACTCCTCCACAGATAAACTGCCCTGTTGTAGATCCTGGAACTGCCGCACCAGGTCGATCTTGTCTGTAGGGGAAAAGAACTTCTCCCTTAAGAGAAGCTTGAACTCTGCCCAAGTATAGCCCTCTCCAGCTAGGGCTGGCTTATTCCTGAACCAGGTGCGTGCAATGTCGAGCAACTGCAAACCTACCGCCTCGACCTTCAGGTCGTCTGCCAGGCGGGAGGCCCTCATCTGCCGCTCGATATCCTCGAGCCAATCATCAGCATAGACCACACCCTCAGTCCCGCTAAAGTCACGGGGCCCAAGCTTCTTGAAGTCCTAGATATCTCCGTACCTCGTATGCGTCCCATGATGTAGAGCCCTCTGCTCCACGGCAGCAAGGGCCAACTGATGGGCATCCTTCATGCCCTGATGCATCGCGTCTGTCTGCCTCTGCTGAGCCTCAGCCTGGGCTCTCTGAGTCTCCAGCATCTGCTGGAGGAAAGTAAGCATCTGCCCCACGTCTGTAGGCAGAGGAGGTGGAGGTGGAAGTACGTCTGCAATTGGCGGAGGAATCTGCTGTACAGGAGGAGGAAGAACGCCCATATCAACCACTGGTACTGCGGCCGAAATAGTCGTAGCAACCCCGGGGTCAGCCCTCGAAACTAGCGAAGGAGCGCCCCCAAGAGCTGCTGCCGACACCCCGACTACAACAGGAGTGTCTGGATCAGGTCGCGTGTCATAGCAGACCTCTCCATGTCCGCGGAATCAGGATGCTGGGACCTGGTCTGCACCATCCTGAAGATAGAATAAAAGAAGGAAATCAATATGGCACATGAAATATTATATCAAGGAGGACAGTTAGAATGCAAGAATCAATATCAAAAGTACAGTTAAAAGATCAGCAAGTGGAAGTTTTTCCTATTTTGTGATTGAGTAACTTAGTTTATAACCTATCCTAGATACGTACCGCAGGCTCGTAACAGCACTCTAAGTCGAGCGCCACTACGAAATCGCACTAGACCTGCATGGGCCACCACTAAAAATGTGTCACGACCCACACCCTAGGTAGGGGAACAAGTGCGTGACAACGTCAAGCCTACACTGTAAAAACGGCATAGAACGTTGTAGGTCTACTAGCCAACAACAGTATATAATAACCTGTCATCTCTGCACGGAGGTATATAATATAAAATACTGATAAACTCGATCACAATCTAGAAGGAAGAAGTATGGCACAAAAAACCAGATAGATAAAAACCACAAGTGCAATATCCAGCTCAACAACGAGAGACACACACAAAGTAATATAGTTATACAATCCCAAATATAATATCATAACATAAGTAGCAAGCTGGAGACAAAGTCCAGTCCAAAATATCTACTATAACTAAACTAAGCTAGAGGCTCGTCGGGCGGAGCTAAGCCCTGCTGGACCAAGGTCTCCAAGTCTAAGTCCACTACGTCATCCGGACCGTAGTAGGTACTGTAATCCTCCTCATCAGCATCTGTAATATTTTGTCAATATATCCAGTCAGGATGGAACGAGTACAATCAACTAACAACAATTCGCAAGATATGACAAAAGCTATAAGACTGTAAATAGAGAGTATATACAAGAAATCATGGAATGTACATGTGAGTATCATGGCAAGGTAAGCTGTAAATCTAGAGCTAGAACAAGACAAGTAAAACTGATCATGGCATGTGCAAGAATCAAGATTCATCTATCTAAGTGAGTGAGTACTAGTTTTAACATGTGGCCGGCTTGGGTCTGCACAAGGTCTACTGGCCTGTTAATCATACGGGAGTGTATGATTAACACTCACAAGATCTACAAGAATAACAAGGTGGATAATGACCACACATCTACACTAATACTCTCCGTCCCCGACTGGTAGAGTAGATCCAAACAAGACACGTCACGACACGGGATTCTGCG